>PVKU01010201.1:0-12500 GCA_004027475.1 Anoura caudifer
TGGCCCTTGTTGATGGTTTCTATTTCCTTATTCATGTTGATATAGTTTGCAGTGAGCTCATCGTAGCTTCCTTGTAGTTTTTGGTAGCTCATTGAGAGCTCTTGGAGCTTCCTGACCACCATTGCTTTGAACTCAAAATTGGATAGTTGAGCTGCCTCTATTTCATTTAGCATTCTTTCTGGGGCTTCCTCCTTTTCTTCCATTTGGGGGTTGTTTCTTTGTCTTCCCATTGTTTGTGAGACTCTTCTTGTTAGCCTCAGCTTCTTAAATTTGTTTGTTCTGGTTCCCTGGGTTTATGGTGTGAACTCTGTGTTAGAATGCCTGTGAAATTCAATGGTGTTATCTCCTTCAGGTATCCTGGTGTTCACTGCTTCCAGTGTCTCAGCTGTTGAAACACCCCTTCTTTGGGGCCAACTCTGGTCTTTCCACTGTTCCAGGTTTTTTTGTTTTGTTTTGTTTTGTTTTGTTTTTGTCTCACTTGTATGTGTTTAAAAAAGAGAAAAGTGAAGGAAAGGAAAGAAGGAAAAGGAAATAAAAAAGTGAAAAGAGAATAAAGAAAAGTAGAATGAAAAAGAGAAAAAAGACAGGAAGGAGTGGTAAGCTTGGGAAGAAAGGAAGAAGGAGTAAAACAAGAAAGAAGTATTGAGAAGCCAAAAGGAGTTGAGGGGTAAAAGAGATCAAAATAGTGAAAAAGAGAAAAAAAAAACCACAAAAAATTTAAAAAACCGAATAACACCAAAACCGCTAATTCTTGCTGTTATCAATCTTGCCAAGCTGATTTTTCTGGTCTTGAAGACTGTAGTGGCTGAGGGGTGACCGTATTGTTTTTATTTTTTTATTTTTCCCTTGTTCAGCATTCAGTTTTCTCTGGCCTACTGTCCTCAGAGGTGTCCCTAGATTCTCTGCCCAGGGACCCAGGCGCAAACTGTGGTCGCGCGCCCACAAGTCCCGATGTTCCCTGAGTCTTCCTTGCACAGGTTCCAACTGTCCCACAAACACGGTTCAACCCCTATGGTGCCCAGCGACTGCGCGCCCTGTTGCGCCGGGTCTCCCTGGGCGCGCTGATGCACTGATCCCCTAGCAGCTGTTTACAATGTTGCGAGGGAGCAGACAAAGGTGCGCGGTCCAGCTCCTGAGTTCGATCCTCCCGGGGCTATGAGATCTTAACTCCTGTCTGTGAGAATTCAAGCGACCAGGTTTATGCTGGCGTGGCGGGTCCCTGCTTGGCTGTCCAGGGAGTGGATGCTTCAGCTCCCTCCCCTGAGTCTTACGGCCAGCCCTGGCCTGGTTTCTCAGCCCCGACCCCAGTCTCAGAGCTGCCGGGTCCCTGCTTGGCTGATCAGGAAGCGGCTGGTTTTACAATGTCGCGAGGGTGCAGACAAAGGCGCGCGCTCCAGCTCCCGCATTCGATCCTCCCGGGGCTATGAGATCTTAACTCCTGTCTGTGAGATTTCAAGAGACCAGGTTTATGCTGGCGTGGCGGGTCCCTGCTTGGCTGTCCAGGGAGCAGATGCTCCAGCTCCCTCCCCTGAGACTTACGGCCAGCCCTGGCCTGTTTTCTCAGCGCCAACCCTGGTCTCAGAGCTGCTGGGTCCCTTCTTGGCTGATCAGGGAGCGGCTGGTTTTACAATGTCCGATAAGCCATTCTTTTAAAAAAAATGTTATTGTACTTTTTTCATTACCATTTAATCCCCTTACATCTCCCCATGCCCTGCGATCACCACACTGTTGTCCATGCCCATGAGTCTTTTTTCTTTTTTGCTCAACCCATCCATCCCCTTACCTCCCTACCACTATCTGTCATCTGCTCTCTATCTACAAGTGTCTCTATTTTGCTTGTTAGTTCAGTTTGTTCATTAGATTCCACATATGAGTAAAATCATATGGTATTTGTCTTTCTCTGACTGGCTTATGTCACTTAGCATAATGTTCTTCAGGTCCATCCATACTGTCGCAAAAGGGTAAAACTTTCTTCTTTTTTATGGCTGAGTAGTATTTCATTGTGCAAATGCCCCATAGTTATTTTATCCACCCCTCTACTAATGGACACTTGGGCTGCATAACCATTCTTATAGGCTTGAAGGTGCCTGTACTGCTATGACCTTAGGGTCTTGAAATCCACAAGCCATCAGGTGGCTTGTTTCAGTTCCTATGTGTGAAGTAAGTTTTTGCCCTAGAACCTCCTTAGGCCCATAGCTTTCTATAAAGCCATAACCCCATATTAGAAATTGTTTGTATTCCTTCCCCCATAATTTCCTTTAGTTTCAGCTTCTGGCCAAAGGAATGAATTTGTTCTTCACCTGACATGAAGCACATTCACCTTCTGTTACCAGAAAGAAGCTATCAGTATGAATTTCTGCAGCTGGAACCAAACAGCCTTGTGGTTTCAGCCTGTGTATTGGTTTCCTAGGGCTGCCATAACAAAGCATGACAAACTGGGTGACAAATCACAGAAATATATTGTCTCACAGCTCTGGAGGCTACAGCTTTGAGTTGGCAAGGTTGGTTCCTTCTGACAGCTACCTGTGAGGGAGAATCTGTTCCTTGCCTGTCTCTAAGCTTCTGGTAGCCTTGAGGTTCCTGTGCTTGTAGACAGTATTCTCCCTGTATCTTCACATCGTCTTTCTCATTTGTGTATCTGTGTCTGGGTCCAAATTTCTCCTTTTCATAAGGACAAAGACATATTAGAATAAGGACCACCCTAATGACCTCATCTTAACTTCATCACCTGCAAGGACCTTATTTCCAAATAAGGTCATATTCACAAGTACTATGAATCAGGACATCAACATCTTTTAGGGGACACAATTCAGTCTAATATCCTGATTTACTGTTTTATATATTTTTATCAGAGAAATGTTTGTCTTGTTTTGCCCAATATATCTTTTTATTTTTCTTTTAAAACTGTATTTATCACATTCATACAGTATGCTAAATCATGGACTCACCATACCATTGTACTCTGTCCTTCCCCACCAAGAAAATTACAGTATGTTCAAAGTAGTTTTCTCCATAAGACTGAAGATCCTTCATTTGATTTCAGTCTTATCTTACATATTTGATCTGTTCTAGGAACATTTTACATTATAAGCAATAGCCATTTTGATATATAATTATCCTATGTATCAAAAGCATGCATTAAATAGCTGCCATATTTTTAAAAGAACATTTGAAAAATCTTTGTTACATCTTAGTAAAAGTCTTTTCCCCTGGTGTTTCATCAGTGAAATAGACAATAAGTTATCTTTTCCAGAAAAGGATGTATTATATGCTGAACTGTCTCCTCCCATTGCCCCCCAAAAAGATATGTTGAATCCCTAACCCCTGGTCTCTGGAATGTGACCTGATCTGTAACATAGGGTCTTGACAGGTGTAATCAAGATAAGATGAGGTCAGTAGAATGGGCCTTAATCCAGTATGACTGGTGTCCTTATAAGAAGAGGGAAATTAGACACAGAGAGAACACCATGTGATGACAGAGATGGGAGCAATGCAGGGGCAACCCAAGGAACACTGGGGATCTATGGCCACCACCATGAGTTAGGAAGGAGCAAGGAAGGTTTCTACCCAAAGTCTGAGAGGGAGCATCATCCTGACAACAGGAACTTTGGAACTCTGGGCCTCCAGAACTGTGAGAGAATAAATGGTTGTTGTTTTAGTCCATCTCTGTGGCACCACATGTGCTCCTGTCCCATTAGCCGAGCCAAGTCTCATGACCAAGACCAGAATCCATGTGAGAGGGAATTGCAAAAACCATGGATAGCAAGGGGGCCACAGTACTTAACCTTCTAGGTTTCATCTTCTTTTTATTATTATTAATCCACCCATTCATTCAACAGACTCTATGAACACCTACTAGAAGCAAAGCCTTGCTCTAGGAACTGAGGATAAAGTGAGACTTCTCAGTCCTTGGAAATTTGAGACTGACACTCGAAGACTAACACACTCACTAAAAGTAATACCAGGATTTACAGAGGTAGGGCAAGCCTGAGAACTCTCTGTACTCTTCACCATTGCTGCAAAAATTGCTACCTCATTACTCAGGATTTTCTTTTACTAGCCTCTTCCCCATGAGAAGGTGGGATAATTGGATGAAGGTGGTCAAAAGGTAAAACTTAGAGTTGTAAGTCACGTTCTGCACAACATGATGACCTCGGGTAACATCGCTGTGTGGTATATTTGGAAGCTGGTAGGAGAGTAAATATTGAGTTCTTACCACAAGGGGAAAAACTTTTGTTTAATCTATATGATGTGATGGATGTTAACTAAATATATTATGGTAATCATGTCACAATACATGAAGTCAAGTTATACTTTAAACCTTAAACTTACACATTGCTGCATGCCAATTACAGTTCAATAAAACTGGAGAAAAAATAAACAAGCTGAAAATATACAAACAAACATTTTAAATGTTTTCAATATGTATATTTTAAAAATTATAACGGAAAAATTACTGTATTTCCTTGTAACATATAAATTCAAGCATGAAATTATATAAAAACAACATTTCTACAAAAATATCCAAATGTCTAAGGCAGTTTGCAGGAGCAATTAAACCTTTAGTCCTTAGGACCCACATTGTTCTCTTGCTTATAGGAATGTATGGCTGCTGTAACTTCCAATGAAAATCCCTTTAAAAATAACTGTCTGAAACTTCCATATTAAGTATATTTATTTTTCCCCAGGACCAAAACAGATTGCATTGGTAGCCCAGTCTTTCATAAAGAGGGGGGTGGGGAATAGAGTTGGGCCTTCATTTTCTCACAAAAGGCACAATGTGAAACGCATCTGTGAACATTGCATAATTTGTTATGTTCTACAAAGAGGTGGGTTTTTGTTAAACACATACCAAAGCTATTTGGTACTGTTTCACCAATGATGTCTATTCAGGTCCAGAAAAGAACTTGGCCTCAGAAGACTGAAAGGAGAGTAAATTTTTCTTTAAAATTCGATACAGATTATCACTTCAAAATGCGGGAGGGAATTTTACAAGTGACGGTGCACTGATTAGCTTTCCAATGGACATCCAGTCCTTTATGAAACACATACTAGCTGTGGTCAGCTGTGACCAATGTGGTTTATTACTCTCTAGAAGAGCTGAACTGAGATTACCCATCTAATTTAATTGAGAAATGTTGGATGAACTTGAACTATTCCATGGACATGAATGACCAGAGAATTTATTCGATAAGACATTAAAGGCTGAATATGGTAACTATTTCTTTGATGGCTTGATACAGACATTTCTTTGGTTCATTAGCATGTCTTTCATATTTTTTGTTATTACTCTTATGGAAATTACATGAGCAGCTTAAATAAAAAAGGGAAAAAGTTTTTGTATAACATCATTATGAAAAATTACACATTACTTTTCTTGGTAAATATTCATGACAGTTTTTATGTTGTGCAGCCATTTTTAAACAGTGATATTAGTGTTTAGGTAAAGGACCCTAACAATAATTGAACTGTGGGAAAACTAATAAGTCCACTGTTTCTTCATGTAATACTCCTTAAATTATTTGTAAATATTGTTTTCTGATTTCATTAAGAAAAATGTCAGGAAGTTGGCATGTTATTCACCACCAATCTCTGTTGCATTTCTTTGTGAACTGGGCAGTGTGAGCTATCATTACAGTGACTTTATCAATAATATGGCACAGAGGGAAGTGTCAGATGATAAAGGGCTTTTTCTTCATGTGTCTGCTAACATTTAAGGTAAAGTCTGCTGCATCCCCAATGACTAATACTAACATGTAATCCAGATATTTGCATCTTTTCTTACTGTATTTAAATAGTATGCCTTTTAAACTCTTCACAGAAATACAGCGATAGAAACTCTAAGAATAGATTACAAAATCTAGTGACTCTTTAAGTGGAATTTTTTGTTGAAACTTTGTCATTAAAATAGAAAGGCCTATTGGTTGTGCCCATACAAGCATAATAAATTGTATATGTTTGTGATACTGAATGACTCTTGCCCATATGCTGCACTGCAAAGCTACATGAATGAGGCATTTACCAAATCAGGCCCACCACATTAAACAGAAAAACAATCTTTATTCATGGTAACTTATCAGTTTCAATTAATCAACCTCAACAATGGAAATTCTGATGTGTTCAAGCAACTTGAAAGCAATAGGTCATCTCCAGGGCAGCCATGTTGTGTCTTTGTGCCTAAGGTTTCAAACAAAGCTACATCTCTAATAAATAGACATACATATACATACATACATGTGAATATATATACATACCAGTGAATGGCTACAGATATGCCATGTGGTGTCAATAAAAATGTACGTTTATTCTTGATGATTTTCATCACAGCAAATGTAATTGTTTTCCTTCAAGTATTACTTTTTGAGCTCTGCAAGTTTAAACAAAAGGAAAGAAATTTCCATTGGATGACCATCCTTTCAGTTTCTGTGCTGCTATGTGAATAGCATTGTGCAAACCATTCCAATGGTTTTGAAAAGGGGTAACCATTGGTTTGATTTGGTTACACGGTTTAGTAAAGAGCTCCCTCCCACTGCCTTAGGGTCTGTGAAAGGTCTGTGACCTGTTTAGAACTGCCAAGTGAAATGTCATGTCGCCCCTCCCAAATGGGAGTATCTGCATTCATTTGATCAGTATAAAAAATGATTGGGGATGGCGAGATCAGTGCTTTTGAATTGCAATTTATAGCAGTTTACAAAAATGCACATTGTTGGAAAAGAAAACATGGAAGTGTTTCTTTCTAAATTGCATTACCTGTGAAATGTCATTAGTCTTTTAAGGATATTTACATCCTTTTTTAAAAAATATTTAGGAGACTTATTTCAACTGAGGAAAACCAGAATTTTATTACATTATGATTTTGTAACTTGTGTTTTGGTTTTAATAGCAAATTTTAAGGAAAACAATGTTTGAGTTCTTAGGTTAAATATAATTTACCATTTCCATCTATTAATTGTCTAAGATAATCTTTGCTACTCAGTTGCCTTAGCAGAAGATTCCCTTACCTCTCCTAGATGATAAAGGAGTTTCATTTGTCGGTAAATGCCTTGTCTGCTGATTTCTAACAGTGAGTCTAAAATCACAGGCATACTTAACTCTACCAGCTTTCCATTATTCCTTCAACAGTTTATTACCAAAACTTCTTTGTCAGATGAATACTTTCTAAAGTATGGTGCCATTAGACTCATCTATGTGGATGCATAGTTTCATAAAAGAAAAAAGTTATTTCTTTTTCATTCATTTAATGTATAAATAATACATGGACTTTACCCAGAAAGTTGACTCAGGCTGTTCAAGTTCATAAAGGCTTAATGCAACCACATTCTGGGGTGCAGAAAACAATTCCCTTTATACTTTATTCAGGAATCTTCAACACTCCATCTCTTCACCTTAGGCAGTGGGTGGAAATGGACATCATTTCAAATAATTTTTCTTTTAGTAAGAAAATTTACCTTGAAATAAGGCCTTCAGAACTTCCTTGGTTGATCCTTGACTGGAAAAGTAAAGGCCCTGCTTCAGAAAAGACTTGACCCAGATAGTCTCCCTAGCATTCCACTTTGAACCTCCCAACCATTGAAAGCCGAGGTTGTCACGTTTTTATCTTTGTTCATGTTAAGCTTTGGAATGACAGCCTGGCTCTGTGTTCCCCTCTCCTACTATCCGGGCTGTAAGTGTCCACATTGACACCTACCGGTGACCGCAGGCTGCAATTCTTTGTTGCCTTCTCCACGCCTCTGGCTTTCACAGGGATTAGCTCAGGGCCTTTGTTCCCCTTCAAAGCTGGAACATCACATCCCATGTTTTGGCTTTCCTGTCTCAGACCCCCAACGCTTTCCTCGCAGTTTACACACCAGGTGAATGTCCCTCCCCACAGAGCAGAGAGCCCCGCCGGGGGAGGGGGGGCGGGGAGGTACAGCAAAACCTCCCGGTTTCCACCTTCAGACCACTGCCAATCTGGTGTTCTTTACTTCTAATTCATAACGTTCTGTTTCAGATGGAGGGAAGACGGAATACATAAATGGAAATTTAAATCTTAGATCCCTGGACCCCAACACAAGACAACACCTCTCCTTTAAGATCTCTTACAGTGGCTCTTAATTCTTGAAATTAAGGGAATTCTCGTCAGGTCGTTTACAGGCAGCCGGGTCTATTTCTACAGTCTGGGGCAGCGGGAAAACTGTCTCAGAAGACAACTCGACTAATAGTGACGCACTGACAGTGATGCACAGAGCTAAGGGTGAGGAGTTGTTTATGTACAGTAATTAAAACAAATTTAATGTCTCTTCATCATTCCGCATTTTTAGTGAGGTTACCACCGGAAGAAGAGTCTTTGAAGATGCCGTCAATACCCCAGAACACCCCAGTGAACGCAATGGATGTTACTGAGGAACGCAGCAGAAGACTGGGTTGCGCAGAGAGGGACCACGGAAGAGGGTCCTCACCACCCTGGCCTGAGGAAGGGCTGTCTCCCTCGCAAAGGATTCTATCTCAGAATGTCTAAGACGTTTCTAAGATAGCTGTTCCGTGTCGGGATTAGTTTACCAACGCGAGCACCGCACTGGAAGAGAGCGCAAAGCGCTCCTGCTGTGCGCACCTTCCCAAGCCCTTAAGGAAACAGCTCGCTGGTGCTGGGTGAACAAGGCGGAAAAACCCAAGGGGCTGCCAAATCCTTTTGGTATTTGCTGGGCTCAGCAGAGCGCCCTAGCGCCTTACGGTGGGAAGGAACAAACTTCAACTAAAAAGTTCCGGGGCACCAAACTCTCCAATCTTTCCATTCTTCCTACTAACACAAGTAAAACTGATTTGCTGGCTCCTCCCCTGTCCACTGATCCCCCAAGAAGGTGAACGTAAAGCCTGGAAAGGGACTTAAAATTTTCTCTGGAGAGGACCACTCTTGTTTTATGTGGAATAGGATTCCTCGCCTTATTTGCAAGCCATAAACAATTCTTCAGCAAGTAGGAAAACTCTTTGAAGTTTTGCTTCCTGGAACGTTTCAAGATCAAGATTCAGGTATCTACCCTTTCTGAAACATCAGGCACCACTTACTGAAAGGCAGGTTTGCTTCTTTTGTACCTAATATTCATTTTGGTCAGGTTCCCCGAACTACAAGTTAGGCCTTGTCTGTAGCCCAGTTTCTGAATCATAGGTCCTGTGTTACAGTTTTCTAAAGCTATTTATTAAGTCCCAAGAAATATATTTGTGGTAGCTGTCACATAAAGTTGTTTACTCTGATGCGAAAGAAAGCAGAGAGCCAATTTATTTGCGCGTAAAAGGCACAAGATTTAATTGGAGGGAGATGTGTTATATTCAGCGCAAGTACATGGGGTGGCATGGCACCCTGGAGCCTTATTCGAGCTTCATCTACTATGCACTATATGCCACCGTCTCTAAAGCAGTGTTGCCCTAGAAACTTGTTTTAAATCTGCTGCTATATATCAACACCTTGTTTTAGCAGTCCTTGGCTGAATTACAGTTACACAGTTTGGCGCTTCTTTCAAATTTCCTCCCATCAGTTTGGCTAAAGAAAGGAATTTTTCTCCTTTAGAAATGAATTGGCTTAATTAGTAAGTAGATTAATGGCAATTGCTGGTGAGTTGGTTTCCAGCAGAGTTTCACCAGAGAGGGTTAATCGGAGTCAGGTCTGGAATCTTTCCCAGAACTGGCTGCCAGCCATTTCCACCAACCAATCAACCCTACAAGAAATGGAGGAAATGAAATAGAATTTATATTCTCTGCGCTATTATCCTAGACAGAAATGCCTTGGAAGCAGCCTCCTGGTTGGGTGCAGGAGAGACTGTTTCATTTCAAAATTTTCACACAAACCTGGAAAGGTTCCACCTTCAAGATTCCTCTGGGCACCATAGCAGAATTTCAAATGGCACAAGAAGCGTCTCCACAAAGCACTGAGGGTGCCTTGGAAATGCCTGAGGCTCTTAACCAATTTCAGGTTTTATAGAAGTTGCGAAAATCTTCCAAGTCCCTCACTAAATCTACCAGAAGCCTTTAAAAAGAGTAGTTGTGTTTTGCAGCCTTTTCACTAATTTTTCCATAGTGATAAAAATGCATTCATAGTTTAACTTGCAGCTGCATTAGTCTTGCAAAAAAGAAAAAAGAAAAAAAGTCCCTGCTGAGAAATGCATATAATAGGAAAAACAGATCGGCTGGACAGCAGTGTAATTAATGCCAGAAAGGGCTGAGGCCGGTTTCATAGTTTGTCTTTTGAGGATATCAAGACGAGACCTGGTGAAAAATGACGCATGCTTTAGCATTTCAGAAAGCTGGCGACTGGCAGTGCTTTTCCTTTTTCCTTTGACTTTCTGCCTCGGAACAAAGAGGTCGGCAGAACTAGCTAGGTTGTAATGAGTTCTATGTCCCTAGCACATTAAGTGCATCATGGAAACATATTGTATCGAAATAGTTTGGAGGAGAATACTGGGGATGAAAGAGAATGGGTGCTTTGATCAGCTCCCTGGGGTCCTGAGCACGCACAGACTGACTTGCAAGGAGTTATTCAGCTCCAGCTAGACACACTTACAACACCATTCAAAGGAATTTGCATATCTGTAATTTATCACATTGGTCCAGAACATTTTTGCAAGGTAAATAAAAGTTGGCTGAATAAAAAAAAATCAATCATCACAGATATAGAGGAAACTGTGAGGCCAGTCTTTCCATTAAAAACACAAATTATATGTCCAGGAAAGCATGATGACTTTGAGGCTAACCTTATTTTATAAAGTGTCATTAAAGCTACAGGTTAAAAGCAATGACAAAGAGAAGAGTGACCACTATTTCTTTGTACTTCTCCTTTAGGGGAGTGTCTTTGCAGCTTTCCACTGGAATAAAGGCAGAAGTTGAATGAGATGTGTGTGGCTTTAACCAGCCCATGACATGCAGAGAAAAATTAGTATATACTTTGAGGAGATGTGAAAGATGGCTTAATCTCCTGGGCATCTGCAGGTGCTAAGGTTAAATCTCATTTCTTCTCCTGTGGATTTCATTGCAAAGCCCTGATTGCTGAAGCTCAAGAGGATGAAATGCCCTCATACCCACTCAATAGAAAAAATTTGCTTTCCAATGTCCCATGAGAACAAGTGAAAATTTAACAGGCAGGCATTGTTCAGAGTTTTTAAACAACCCAGTTAAACAGCAAACAAGAATCTTCAACTTGACCTTGGAAAAGGCTGTGTGCCTACAGATAATCTATCAAACAACTCTGGATGACAATGATATATTTCAAAGTATTGTCAGATGAAAAGATTGATAAATTTGCTGCTGCAAAGAGAGAACTTTGGAAACAGGCAACAAGCAATTTAGCGTGCCGTTGCCTCTGCTGCCTTCTCTGTCCTTGCCGCCCCATCCCCACCCCTCCACTCTCGGCCTTGGGGCCAACTCAGTAGAAGAGGGCCAGTAAATCAGCTCCGTAATATTTCTTAAGGGGCACGGAAAAGCTGTGAACAGTACTTCTCATATTAAACGCAATATTTCTTTGCTTTCGTGGGGAACAAAAGTCATAGCAAGACGTCTTTATGGCTAATTCAGTCAAAGGCACATCTCGGCTCCCCCCGCAGAAAGGTCAGTGTCGTTGTGTTTGGTCCACCGAGGGGGTGTTTTCACACTGAAAACTGAGCCAGCTGTCCCTGTCATACCCTCGCCATTGGGGACTTCGCCCTAGCCATGGTTATTAGGCACACTCTACACCTGCAAAATATACCGATTTCCAAGACTTTTCCAGACCCCCCCTCCCTGTTCTCATGCCCCCTCCTTTTTCGTCTACTAAACTTTGACAACACAATTCAAGCCCTGGATGAAAGCGCTGCACGAAAGAGGAAAGCTGGGGAGGGGGCAGCCCAGCTAGCTTCTCATGGTGTCTATTGAGCAGCCATCAAAGAAATGAGGCGTCAAGTATGTTTTCAAAAGTAAGAAAAAAACTTCCCAATAATTGCTAAGAGGCATCACACATTTGCCATTGCTGCAAATGAGAATTGTTGAACCTTAATATTTAATTTTATGTTTTAGGTGTGGAGTTGCAGCCAGGCATCCTTCATTTAGAAGTGGCTCTTTACAATTTTTTTTTTTTTTTTTTTGTATTTAACATGTCACTGACCAAGTTCGGAAGATAATTTTTCTCCGAATTGTCTCACATCTCTTCTTCTTTAAAATCTAAATACCAACACACTGTCATTATCCATTTCAAAACTCTTGCCCAACTGGATTTCACAATAAAACTCCTCCTGGACACATCTACTAGCTATCCTTATCAATATTCCAATGCCAAAGGCTTGCATTCAAAGATAGGTGACTACCTAGCTGCCTGGGGGGGACTCTCAGTGGCCTAAACAAGAAAGGAGCTAAAGGGGATCCTGTGCAATCTCTATAAAGAAAAGGTAAAATTAGAAATAATTCAGAAAATAATACTTTGAGTGATATTGCCCTGAGTACCAGTTCTTCTAAGACAGGGGTGCAAAAGTAACCAGCTTTCTCTAGAAGCACTTGGGGATGGG
>PVKU01010201.1:17500-45286 GCA_004027475.1 Anoura caudifer
CAGGTTTCCAGGGCTTTCTGGCTGTGCGACCCTGACCGCGCTCTCAAGCCTCTCTCGGTCGCTAGGGGGCAGTCCTATGTCCTCCTCTCAAGGCTCGCCTTCCTCCCACACCAGGCTGATTGCCAAGGAAGACTGAAATTCTGCTGAAGTCAAAAGGCAGTCTTTTTCTTTCAGTATTTGAAATAACCCAGTTGCAGAAGTGACTGAGGAAGAGGGCATGCTCCTTCTCGCCTTACGAAGAAGACACTGGATATTGCTGGGAGGCATCCGAGGGGCCTCCTGGCCTCCACACCCAGTCACCTGCCCCATCTCCCTTAAGAGAAATACGTCTAAATTCCGTGTACCTGACGCTGCCGCTGCAGAAAGGATAGGCCACAGGGAAGCTCAAGAGGAACCCTTTATCCCCAGCCCGTGCAAGCAGAAAGACCCTCTCTCATGGCCAGGCCCGAAATTAGCCCCCTGTCCCCACTACACACAGCAAATTCAGTTCCTACACTATGATTGGATTAGGCAGAGTAGGGGTGACCTTGGGAAGTCAAACATTGTCTCTGAGGTTCAGCATTTCCCTCTGAAGAAATGGGAATAAACAGACCATGATCGACTTGCCTCATAGAGCGTCTGAATGGTAGGATACAAATACAGGCAAAAGTCTCTCTTTAGGGCAGATGATGCGGAAGAGTGGCGCCCTTAGAGAGTTGGGGCCTAGCCTTCCAACCCACCTCCTTTCAGCTAAATCTCATTAAAATGTGGTTTCTTAGCAGACAGCTACGTTTTGAGTCTCCAGTTCAGTTATCTTTTACAGGGTAAGTTAACTCTTCTTTATTTAGAAATATAGCTACCCCTATCATGTATTAAACAGATAATTGTTAGAAAAAGGTGTAAATAGCATTTATTAACATCGCTTAGAAATAAATCATATCTCGCAATAAATTAGCACGAAGTTTCCTGGACAGAGTTCTTCCAACAACGTTCTGCCGAAGGTGCTGGGGGTGGGGGGAGGGGGAATCATAGGCTATTGCATATTTTTAGAAAATCAGGATAAATTATATAAATTATATATTTAAAAAGAGAATCTATTTCATTGCCTTGACAGCACAATAAATAGATAAATAACAAACAGTTGATTGCCATTAGAAAAACGTGATTCTTAAATTACATTTACATTATAGATATGTACATGTACAATATGCACAGAGACATAATCAGATCCTCAGCCGAGTCTGGGATTTCTCAGGACACAAACTCAAAGGGCGGTTCGTTTTCTATGTTGTTGAAGGAAGATTTGCTGTTGAGTTTTCTAGGGTCCTCTGGGGTCCAGACTTTGGCTGTTCGGATAATATTTTGTTCTTTGAGTTGTTTTTCATCAGTCCATGAGAGTGAGTGCCCCGCGAGGGGAGGGAGGCCGTAATCCGGGTCGCTCGGGGAGGGGGACCCTATGGGGACGAGAAGAGAAAACAGAGGGTGAATATCCCACCCCATTCCCAGCAGAGCCCTGCCGTGCTGTGGGGTCCACTCCCTGGTGCCTCTAGGCGTCTTAGGTTACATTAGAATGACCCTTTTCCTCCATTCCGCAAGCCCCCAGCGCTCTTTCCCCAGAATCCCGGGAGCTACATGTCCATCCGGGTCGTGCGCCCTCTGAGCTGAGGTTAAAGTGGCGGAAAAAAGCCTGAGAAACGCCAACTCGCGCTCAAGGTCGCTGGTGCCCACGGACCATGTGTCCGTCCGTCGGTCGGCTTGTCAGTCTGTTCACCCAGTCCCCGTCTCCCTGAGCTGGAATGCGCACACACTTACGGGTGCCCCGATGGCAGATGATGACCTTCTGGGCCTGGTTCCCCGGGCTGTCCCCGCCCAGGCGTCCGCCACTACAGGACCCCCGGCCGCCCCCCGCGCCGCCGCCGCGCAGTGGCAAGTCGGCCTGCACCAACTCGCTGAGGAAGTTGATGTAGCCGATGGCCAGGCGCAGCGTATCCACCTTGGAAAGGCGCTTTTCGTAGGGCAGTGTGGGGATATGAGAGCGCAGCCCCTCGAAGGCGTCGTTGATGGACTGCATGCGCCGCCGTTCGCGCACGTTAGCCGCCTGTCGCAGCTGCTGCAGCTCCGCCTCCGAGCGCACCCGCCGCCTCCGCCGCGCCGCAGCCGCCGCCGCCCCACTCAAGCCCCGCAGCTGGGCGCCGGGGGACAGTACCGCAGCCCCAGAGCATGGATAGGCCAGGCACGCGGGCGGCGAGCCGGGAGAGTAGGGGAAGCCGCCGGGGGGCGCCCCCGTCTCGCAACAGTAGCCACTGCCACCACCGTCTGGCTCGCCCGGGCCCCCCGAGGGCGGCGGGGCGAGTGCGTGCGGGGCGGCCGAGGGCGCGGACTGCAGCAGCAGGCACGCCCCGTCGCGGTAGCAGTACTCGTGCAGCTGGTGGCTGAGGAACTCCACCTCGGCCTGCTCATCAACCAGCAGCTCATCGCCATCCTCTAGAGGGTCCCGAGAGGACTGGTCGGTGAAGAAGTCCTCCTCGTCAAAGTAAGGAGACGGGAAGGCGTCAAGGCCCCCGGGGAAGTGCTCTAGCAGCACAGCGTCCATGCTCTGAGCCGCCGCGGGCTCGAAAGAGGGACTGGTAGCCTGAGGTGGTTCTCTGGAAGTTTGACGTTGCAGGTTTTGCTTCTGTGGCAGCCCCCTCTCTCCCTGTTTCCCGGGTCCTTGAGCTGGAGGCAGTGGGGACTGCCGGCTGGCTCCCTGCCCCCGGCCTCCCTGGACTGCCCACGTCCACTGCGCTCTGGCGGCGCTCGCGCTACGCTGGGGAGGGCCGTGGCCGACTTGCTGCAGCTGAGGGCCGGCACGCGAGGATTCTTATAACTACATCCACAGGCGCGTGCCAGGGACCTGCGGCGCCAGCCAATCACCAAGCCGGCGGGGAGGGGCAGGGGGCCCCGCGGCGGGCGAAAGGCCCGAGAGGCTCTCTTCGGGTTGGGAGCTCTTGGGAAGGAGAGGAGGCGGGGTCTACGCTGCAAGAGGCCCCTACTGCTCCACTTCGCAGGTTCCTCCAGCGAGTGCCTGCGGGGCGCACAGCTCCAAGGGCACCTGCAGCCTGCGGCGCCCGCCGCCTGCTTGCGCGCACTGCTCAGACCGCCCCCCACCCGCGCACTAGGGTAGTAGTGCACAACCTCCTATCCCAGCTACAAAAGGTCCTAGGGATGCCCTCTGACGGCCCAGATGGTGGGAGCTGCCTCCTTCTCCGGGGTTGGCTCAGAAAATACCTGCAGCCGGGGAGGTCCAAGTTGGTGCATTTCGCCATCCACATATCCTGGGCGCGCTGCTCTACGACTGGTCTGGGTTCTACTTCATCCTCGCAACTTTGAAGACGTCTAGTAAAAAGTTTGGCACAGTGTACGCCAGTGGGGTTCAAAGGAGACTCAGTCCAGCCTCCGTAGGCGTTCCAGGCGCTGCGCGGGGTCTATGAGCGCGAGTCTTCAGGCTGCCGGCTCTGGAGCCTGACTCTGGTGCGGGTGTCCGTCCCCAGCGATGCCGGCTCCTGTCGGCCTCGCCTCCTCTGCCTTACGCTGCCTAGAAAAATTAAAGGGAACACTGGAGAGGCTGTCTCGCAGGGCAGCTCAGCTGGGCATGTTTCATCGGAGAGCAGATCGAAACCCTAGGGGTTCGAATCAATAAAACCTGGTAAGGGAGTTCGTTGAACTGTCTGCTATGGAGCAGTCCGGAGGAAGGGTGAGACGTTAAAGGACAGAGTGTGACCGTTTTCAAACTTGAGTCTCTCACCTTTCTGACTGATAACCAAGACTATTCTTGAATTTTTTATTCTTTTTCGACCTTAAGCCCACCCACGCCACACGCACAACGTACGCGCAGAGCCCACACTTTATAACAGACTGAGATGTAACAAGAATTCCTCAGTTTAAAAGTAACAAACACTTTCAAGGTCAGGCGATTCCTGTTAAAAACTGAGTTCCCTCTTCCATTCCTGGAGAGTTAAGAAATGCAGCTGCTAGCGGGTGTTCTCTCAATAGAGGACGGAGGCATGGTCTTCCTGGGTCAGTGGGTTCCTTTCACAGACCCTTGTCCCACCAGAGGCTTCTAGTGGGTGTTCCTACTCATCTCAACATCCAAGGCCATGCCTCTTAAGAATCGCTATTTAAGCAAGCTTCTTGCCGTGGCTGGTGTGTTTTAGTGGATTGAGTGCTGGCCTGAGAACCAAAGGGTCATAGGCTCGATTCCCAGTCAGGGCACACGCCTGAGTTGCCGGCCAGGTCCCCAGCAGGGGACCCGCGAGAGGCAACCACACGCTGATGTTTTCCTCCCTCTCCTCCCACCCCTCCCTCCCTCCCTTTTCCTCTCTCTAAAAATGAATAAATAAATATTTAAACAGGCTTCTTGTTTTTAGACATTACACTGTATTTAACTGAATTCTGAGACAAAAAGAAATTTACAAGATTAGAAGATCAGAGATTACTCAACCTGGGGTGGAGCAGAGATGGTTGTCAAGGACCTTAGACAATTTTAAGCCAAAAACTTGCTGTTTTTCAGCATACTCTCTCCTATGTTAGCTTCTTAGCCCTTCCTAGTGAGCTGGTTGTCCTTAAAATGATGCAAATGTAGACAGGTTCCCTGTGTCAGAGCCCCAATATCAGTATCCTTCATTTAGACTTATCTTTCTCACCTCAAAAAGAGGGAAACTGTTGGGGGTGGGAGATCTAGAGCAGGGGTCTAACCAGCTGGTGGTATACATCCAATTCTCTTTACATTGAAAAGGACTTCCTCCCTTTCCCTCACTTGGTTAGGTTAAAACCATGTGGGAACATGCCCTTGGGTCAATCTGATGACTTGGAAGGGTAACAAATGACTAGAGTTCAACGCTTATCCCAAATAATAGGTAATCATTCAGTGAAGGAAGGACTGGATTCCAGCCTATAAAGCCTCTCTTTAGGATCTATCTCTGATAGATCTAGGTGGCTCTTGAGAAAGTATGTTTGTGTCACAGATATGTTTGGGGGGGACATGGCTTGGGGACATAGGAGTCAGTGAGTGTATATATATAGGTAACTTTTTACCCAGTGTGATTTTAACAGTTTCCAATGAAAATCATCTTACATGTGCTTGATAAGTTTGTGGAAGGGTACAGAAATCTACCTTGGGCACCCAGGTGAGCTAAGGCTGAGTCAGCTGCTGGTAGAAAGCTTTACTATCCTATGATTCTGAGCAGGACATGGTTGTTCTAGAGTAGGGTATCACACTCATTTTCACCGGGGACCACATTGGCCTCGCGGTTGCCTTCAAAGGGCTGAAATAATTTTAGGACTGTATAAATGTGACTATTCCTTAACTGTTAAGGAGTTGAAATTACATTCAGCCCTTTGAAGGCAACCATGAGGCTGATGTGCTCCCCTTACTGTGAAAATGAGTTTGACACCCCTGTCTAGAGCATGCAGCTCCTAGACTACATGGAAAAGCATGGGGTAGGAGAAAAGAAAAGATATTCACCTGTGCAAGACAACCCTTCTCACCCTCTCCCTCCCTACCCCACCCTTTGAGAATTTTTCCCTTTGAGGATTCTTGATTTGTCTGCACACTGGTACCACTGGGAAGTGAGAGCTGGGCCTGCAGATGCTGATACTGGGATACTGGTTTGGGCATTAATGCATGCAAATGCACACACACGCATACACAACCTGTCCCTAAGTAAGGCAAGATTGTTCTTTTCTCTAATGAAAAGAAGAAAGACTTCACCATTAATAAAGGAAATTGTCTCTGGGCCATTGGAGGTCACAATAGTGTGGATAGAGGCCCTTCGCCTCTCGAAGCAACAGGTTGGGTGAGAAGATGGCTGGGTCAGAACCTTGTCTTGCCAGGTTAGAGATCCAAACTCTCATTCCAGACCCACCCTCCTCACTGCTCAGATCCTCTGAGCAGCTGAGGAACATGGAGAAAGACAAGATCAAAGGTTTCCAGGTACTTCATGGAAATCAAGGACACTGCTTCAAGGCTCTCCACCCTCTCTCCTCAGGAGAAATGTCCTCTAATCTTAAGAACCCCTGCCTCATTGTAAAATAGCATCATCCCACAGGCAGTGGCAGGGACACTTGGTTCTTTTTAGTGCCAAATTCTGGTGAGGACTCAACATATTTTCAAGTTTTTTGAAAGGAACTCGGTGCTGGGCCCGGTAGACCCCCACTATACCTTCAAGGCTGCTCAGAAGCCTCTGCCATCTTGGAGGTGCTCAGTTTCAGGAGACCTTTTAGAAAGGGCTACTGGACATTAAGGAAGCCTTGTTGCACCTCTTTCTTCCTCCCTGCCTCCTTCCCTCCCAGGGGTCTCAAGGGTCTGAATCCTTGTTCACTGTTTCTCATTGTATATTTCAAAACTCTCCCCAGCTTCTAGGAATAATGACCAAAGGCTTGGAACCCACATGCTGGCTCCTTCCCAATATGAATTTCAGGCTGAGCCCACTAATGAAGAGTGTGGCATCCAGGCTCTCCATCTTTCAGCTTCCCCTTCCTATGTTCCCAAAGTGCTTGATGCCACTTAGCTGAATCTTCCCTGACAGAGCCTAAACTCTGTAGATACCAGGTGTCCCCAGAGTATTCCACTCCCCATTTAGTGCTTACAAGCAGGTACTTATGGATGTGACTCATGGTCTATCTCCCCACTTGGAAATGGATTCATATTAATTCCTCCTGACCCAAATTGTCCCTTCCCTCATTCTTAAACATAGGGTGATGCCCAGTGTCTGGTTCATCCTCTTCTGTGTCTTTCCCTCCCTTCTTTGCCACCATGTTCCTCCCCTGTTCCGTGAAACCTTTCTTCTCCCCACTTGGGTGCCCTCATCAACCCACCCTTTATTCCTATAACCTTAGGAAAGGGTTTGAAAACTAAAATCATGGGTTAATGCTGAAAGATCTCTGAAGTCCACAGAGGTTCAGTGACTTCCCTAAGGTCACACAGGAGGTTACTGTCAGTCCCCATCCACCTCAGCTCAGTGCTGGTTCCACTGGCTGCTGAGAGAAGATTCCAACTCTGCTTCCATTCACTCATAAAAGGTATGTTTATATTGATGTGCAATGCAGACAGTATAGACCCCGTTATAAACTGTCTCAGATTATCCAGTACCACCTTTTTGGTCTCCAGCCTTGACTTTCCAGAGTCCTGGCTCTACCTCCTAGATGTGCTGTGGAAGGAATCACTGAATGGTGCAATTCCCAGCATCAGACAAAGTATGCAAAATTAAATATAGTATTATGGGACTTACACTGGTCCTCAAAGTCACACTATATCGATTATGGAAGTTTTATCCACACAGAAGGTCTACTGTGACCAGGTGACATTTTGTTCCATCTTGGAAGTGACTGGCATAGAAGATACCAAATTCCTTGACTTAGTGTAAAAGGGCTTCCTTTAACTGCCTCCCTTCCTGTCTCCTTATGTATTTGCTTCACCATCAATTACCTGTTCATATCATCAGATGCCATGATCCCTCTCTGGTTGTCTTTGCTTCCCTCCTGCTCTTCGTCCCACTAGTCTGAAATCCTTGGTTTGGTTTGGAGGTCTTATATTTATTCTATCATAAGATAGGTAAAAGGAAGAAGACTAACATTAGAAGAGATGGGAATGAGCATTTGAGAGGACTTTCAGACATGTTTATCATTCACCCTCCTAATTCTGCAGGCCGAAGGGTATCTTTCTTATTTCAACCAGTGAATAAATGAGATTCGGCCTTAAATCCATGATTGCATGACCAGTAAGAGAAAGGGTCAGAGTTAACACCAGGCTTTGGCTTAACACCTTATTTGTGTTACATAGCATCTCTCTGCCCCTCCTTTGTCTCCACATTTAAGATAGCTGATTAAATAGGATTTTCACATGGATTGGTTTTATTCGCTCCTAATGCAGCATTGTGAGATAAACTAGCAGATATTTTTGTTATGTGCAAGCAATAAGATTCGGACAGGCTAAGTAACTCTCCTAGAGTGATACAGCCAGCACCAGGGAGCCTCCAACAGAAATAAGTGGATTTCTAGCATAAAGGGATAAGGCTGTCACCATCATTTTCCAGGGGTTCCCCTTAGACAGTCTCCACTCTGAGGCTGCGGGGACTAACACACAAAGCTGGCCTATGTCCCATCTGGGAACCAGGGCAGGAGGCACATGGTTGCCGTGAAACAGAAAATCCAAGTGTTGAACACCCACTGCCCTCCCTCCTTCTTGCCTTTACATTTCCAGTTGTTAAATATTAATCTTTTGAGGGAGAAACACTGGAATGCTGATATAATTATCCAAATAAGTGGTTTCTGCCAAGGTTATTTGGTGAATAGCAAAGCTTCTGAGCTTTGTCCTCCAGCCTTGTTATTCCGAAAGGTTTTTGACCTTTAGTAATGTAAACACCACAAGTCATTATTACGAGACTTCTTCATCTTGGCCTTCATAGTGAACAGTGAAATGAAAAAAAAATGAGCTTAATACAAACAGGAAATTTGGGCTTTTTTCTGTTTCTTTTCAAATCTATATGTGTTTTCTGGCTTCAAGTCCATCTGTAGGGCCTTATGTGAATTATGGTACATCCATATAATGGAATATTCAGCAGGAAAGCCATGACTGGTGTGGCTCAGTTGGTTGGAGTGTTGTCCCATAAACCAAAAGGTCCTGGTTGGATTCCTGGTCAGGGTACATGGCTAGGTTTGGCCTGGTAGGGGTGCAATCGATGTTTCTCTCCCTCTCCCCCTTTCTCTAAAATCAATAAGCATGTCCTTGGGTGAGGATTAAAAAAGGAGAATGCTTTTGATGTAGTGATGTGAAAGTATCTTCAAGACACATCACTAAGTGAAAGAAGAAAGAGTGGCTAGTACACTCGCACTTGTATTTTTGAAAAGAAGACAATGGGCATGCGTTAGTGCATTTGTGGAGGCATCAAATGTTTCTAAGTGGCTACACAAGAAACTGAGAAACAAATTGAGTGGCTAATGGAAGTTTTCATTGTATACTGTTTTGAACCTTTTGATTTTCAAAATACAGTAGCCCTCCCTTATCCACAGGAGATATAATTCCAAGACCCTCCATGGATGCCTGAAACCAGGGATAGTACTGAATCCTACATATACTATGTTTTTTCCTATACTATATATGTGATAAAGTTTACTTGATAAATTAAGCATAGTAAAACCTTAACAGCAATCACTAATAAAATAGGACAATTATAAAATATACTGTAATAAAAGTTATGTGAATGTGGTTCTCTCTCTTGAAATATCTTACTGTATTATACTCACCCTTTCACTGAAAGGTGGCACTTTGTGTTTTCTTTTTGGTGTATCAGAATTGCCAGCATCGCTACTCCTGTGCTTTCGGACCACTATTAAGTAAAATAAGGGTGACTTCAACATGAGCACTGCCGAGCCCCTGCAGTCTACATGGTCACTGAGATGGCTACTAAGTGACCAGTGGGTGGGTAACATACAGGGTGGAGATGCTGCACAAAGGATGATTCACATCCTGGGCAGGAGAAACAGAGTGGGATGGCACAGATTTATCAAGTTACTCCAAATAGAACACAATTCAAGCTTATGACTTGTGTATTCGGGCAATTTTCCATTTAATGTTGGTAAGCTATGGTTGACCATGGGTAAGTGCAACCACAGAGGGTAATGACCACAAGTAAGGGAGGGAGGGCTACTATAGGCAAACATACATGCAGAGCATTTTTTAACAAATAGTGAACTTATTTTAAAGGAAATTTAGAGTTTATGATCTCTTCATGTGAGTCCTGGAGGAGCCCTCCACAGAGCTTGGTCAGGAGCTGGTGTCATCTTCAAAGTCAGCATAAACCTCTGGCAGATGGACCCAGTGAGGGCTGGTAGGGGTCCGGTCCTGAGCGAGCCCTTTCTGCAATTGTCTGAGTCCTGCATGCCGTGCAGGGGAAGTGGATGGCATTGGATAAGATGCTATTCCATGCATGAAATCAGCATCAAACTAAATTTAGAGGGATTTGACCAGAATAAAGAAAATTAAAAATTATTAAATGCTCATTAAAACTACCACATTGTCTGCATTGCCCACCATCCCACAGCCTATCAGTGACTGCTGTTAACATTTTGGTCTATTTTTCTTCCATGCATGTTTAGTTTTGTATCTTGCACTTTTTTCTTTGACTGAATATCTTCACAATTTTCCTGTATGCTTACTGACAAGCTTTCATGATGGTGCAATGTTCATTATATGACTTCACCATTGGATAAGTTTATTTTCACTTGAGCACCACTTAATCCTGGGAACTCCCAGGTCAGGTCAGACTTTCTGCATCTCTTAGAGTGCCTTTGTGTTTTGTCTGTTCTGACTATATTCCTTGCTTGGCAGGCTATGATTCTGATTCCCTCAGAGTCTTTTCTACCTCATATCAATAATGGAAGCTTTCACTCATATCAGTGGTCCCAAAGATGTTGGTGTATTGCAGTGACATTGTTGTTCCCTTAAAATCCTGTCCAGAGCAAAACTCATTGTCAGGTGGGTTAACCTGTGCTTGAAGCTGATGCCAGACTGTGCTTGGTTCAAGCAGGGAAGTGCCTTGTATTGGCCAAGGAACATCAGTTATTTGGGAAAGCTGCCTGGCAATATAGTTTTCATGCCTGTACACCTGCACGTACCCCATCATGCCTCGGGTTGCACACCATATGACCCAACTTAGACGTTTGACACTATCTTTGTCACATGGGAAGTAGCACCCCACTTTCTGCTGCAGTCCCCAGGCATCAGAGAGCTGGGTAGCACAGAGCTCTTGAGTGTGGGCGCTGGAGCCTGAAGGCCTGGAGCCCTAGTGGCTCTGCCACCAACCACCTGTTTGGACAAGTTACCTAATCTGTCTGTGCCAGGAGCCTGGCAGCAGTTAGCTTCCTCCTGCCCCTTATTCTTCCATTCTTATTGGCCTTGCAGGGAAGACAGAGGTATTTCCTCACCTGGAAGAAAAAATAATTTGGGCCTGTTATCATATACAATCTGCTCATGCTTCTGAAATCAGTGGGCTGTACTTATGGTCTTTTCTCCTCTTCATCACAGAGGGAGTTTCCATGCCCAGGAGAGTGATTTTCCTGATTAAGACCTATCTTGGATCACTTATGTCCATGGATCTCTAATTTTCTGGATCCATATTTCTTTCCTTTTTAAGATTTTATTTATTTATTTTTAGAGAGGGGGAAGAGAGGGAGAAAGAAGGAGAGTGAAACATCAATGTGTGGTTGCCTCTAGTGCACCCCCTATTGGGGACCTGGCCTACAACCCAGGCATGTGCCCAGACTGGGAATCAAACCAGCAATGCTTTGGTTAGCAGGCCTGTGCTCAATCCACTGAGCCACACCAGCCAGTGCTGGATCTATATGTCTTAATTCAAGGCTCCAGAAGTTAATTATGACATTTTTTCCAATTTTGTGTCCTTTTTTTACATGATAATCCTGAAAAACTATGACAACAAAGTATGAGTATGTTCTGGCACATCTGGATAACCACCTTATAAACCAGCCCCATCTTGGAGCTTGGAGACTGAATCTGAGCTTACATCTGTGTTAAAGATTGTGGGGGTGCCAGACAAGCTGTTTTAACTGATTCATACTAAAGACAATACACAGATATTGTGCTTGTGCCAAGAAAAGGCCAAATTACCACAAAACAAGCTGGAAAGTCAAGGCCATAGTGGTAGTTGAATTCACCTGGGGGAGAAATGATTGTTACATGGCCCATAGTGGGCCGAGGAGAGGGGCCAACACCATGTCAGCTCTGCAGCTGGTAAATGTCAGTGGTACATTCATAGCATTTCTTACACTAAATTCAGGTTAATTTGAATTTCACTGATTTATAGATATAAAATTTTTTATTTTTATTTTTTGGTTCTGTAGTTGTTTAAGAACAACATACATAAAGAATTTATATCAACCTTATATTTGTGAATATTGAAGCAATTTTATATTAATAATTATGTAAACTGAGATGAAGAGCCCATAAAGACTTTCATTGGTGGTTGTTTTGATTTCCTATGAAAAGGGTAAAAATATTATGTGTAAGTATACATATGCATATAGGTATATTTATAAATAATGTACCCATCTATAAATACATGCATACATTAAAAGTCAAATTTGAGAAACACTTCCAGATGATTATCAAAATGTCTATGTTTGGCTTCAGGTGAGGTGATTAGCAAGCAGAGAGGAAAAGGGACAGGGAAGCAAAAGAAAAAAAGAAAGGAAGTAAAATGAGAGGGGGAAAAATCAAGAGGAAGCTTTGAAAGTGAGAAAGAAGGAAATTTTGAAATGTGAAAGAGTGGAGAATAGAAAACATGGACATTTGACTCGTAGAAGTCTGAATTCAATTTCAAACAGCTGCTTCCACTCCCCTTCCCCATCCTAGCCATGCTGTGGCCTCATGATGACCACATATATGCCCCACCAAGACCCGTGTCCTCAAAGAATGCCCGGTGCTTCAAATTATCCTTTTTGCCCTCTTTAAAAGCCGATTGCTTCAGGGTCATTGGTCTCAGTGAGAGGCCATAAAGGAAAACATCTGCTCTACTAAGGTGTGAGCAACACATAGCAACCAAATCGTTCACTCTTTGGCATTTTATTAGTGCCCTTGAAAGGTACTGCCATAAACCACAGGAATGAATTTTTTAAATGTGGCATTTGTGGCCTTATAGCAGTCTTTTGAAAGCATTTGAGCATAATCAGAGATTTCCTTATGCCCCTTTATTGGGCCATTGCCAGCCTTGGGAGCCTGTTCTCCTGTATTTACCTCATGGTGGAAGAAATATCAGTAACTTAAGATATGCAGATGACACCATCTTACTGGCAGAAAGTAGTAAATATGTGAAACAACTTCTGATGAAATCAAAGGAAGAAAGTGTCAAAGAAGAACTGCATCTGAATATCACAAAACATAAATTATTGCTACAGAAGAAATACACAACTTTAACATAGACAAGGAAGGCACAGAAATTGTTGAAGATTTTTGCTTACCTTGTTTCAGTCACCAATTCAAATGAAGACTGAAGCCAAGAAATCAAGAGAAGGCTGAGACTCAGAAGGGCAGCAATGGGAGAATGAGGGAAGATCACTAAGAGCAAGGGTGTGTCATTAGAGACCAAGGCGAAGATCATCCACACCCTGGTATTCCCAATTACTATGTACAATTGTGAAAATTGGACAGTGAAGAAGGCTGATAGGGAAAAGATGATTCATTTTTCCTATCGTGTTGGAGGAGAGCTGTATGGATATCCTGAACTGCCACAAAGATGAACAAGTAGGTCCTAGAGCAAATGAAACCTGAAACATTGCTGGAGGCAAAAATGACAAAACTGAAGCTGTTCCGCTTCAGGCACATCATGGGAGGCAGGGTTCTTTGAAAAAGACAATAATTCTGGGAAACAGAAAGGCAGCAGCACAGGAGAAAGACCAAATATGAGATGAACTGACTGCATTTAACAAGCCACAGGCACGTGTCCACAGGAGCTGAGCAGGGCTGTTGAGGACAGGACACTGTGGTCATCACCTATTCATAGAGTGGCCAGGAGTCAGAGCTGACTCGGGGGCAGGTAACTCACACACACCTCCTGATGGAACATCTTCTTGTTTTCTCACATGCTCCTGATCCTTGTATCTTTTTTTTCCCCCAGAAGCCTGGAACTACCAGGCCTGAGTACAAACCCAATGTGAAAATTCAAGGTGGAGCCAGGAATATGTGCAGAGACTCCTGAGAATGTTAAGGGATATGCCAGGTAGAGCTGCAAACATATGATCCCTTTTATGACAGTTCCCTATTCTGATTAAAATGATGTGAGGGATTTATGTTGTCATTGGCCTTAGGAGTCCCCAGTACTTAAGGGACACTTTAGTGACTGCGTAGGTTTGAGCAGAGCAGAAGAGAAGGTGCAGAAGGATCAGATTGTGCTTTCTAGGTGCTTTACAAATAAGAATTAACCTGTGGTTTGTTTTGCAATTCCTTGATGATTATTGATGTTGAACATCTTTTCATATGCCTGCTGGCCACCTGTATATCTTCTTTAGAAAATGTCTGTTCAAGTCCTCTGCCTATTTTTAATCATCTTGTTTTTGTTTTTTGACATTAAGTTCTGGAACTTTTTTATATATTTTGGATATTAACCCCTTATCAATTATATGATTTGAAAATATCTCCTCCCATTAAGTAGATTGCCTTTTCATTTTGTTGTTGGTTTTCTTTGCCATGCAAAAACTTTTTAGTTTCATACAACCCCATTAATTTACCTTTGCTTTTGTTGCTCTTGCCTGAGATTAGTCAAAAAACTATTGCTAAGACTGATGTCAAAGAGCTTAATGCTTATGTTTTCTTCTAGTTTTGTGGTTTCAGGTTTTACATTCAAGTCTGGCTATTATCAAAAAGACAAAAAATAACAAGTATTAGTGAGAATACAAAGAAAAGGGAACTCTCATATACTGTTGATGGGGATGTAAAATAGTGTGGCCACTATGGAGGTTTCTTTAAAAATTAAAAGTAGAATTTCCCTATGATCCAGAAATTCCACTTCTGAGATTTATCTTAAGAAAACAAAAACATTAGTTTGAAGACATATATGCACCCCTATGTTAATTGCAGTGTTATTTACAATAGCCAAGAATGATAGCAACTTAATTGTCCATTGATAGATGAATGGATTAAGAAGATGCAATGGAATATTACTCAGCCATAAAAAGAAGGAAATCTTGCCATTTGCAACAAGGTGGGTAGACCTAAGGAATATTATGTTAAGTGAAATGTCAGAAAAAGAAAGACAAGTACCATATGATTTCACTTACATGTGGAATCTAAAAAACAAAACAAATGAACAAACAAAACAGAAACAGACTCCTAGATACAGGAAACAAACTGGTGGTTACCAGAGAAAGGTGGGGTTGGGGCATGAAAGAGGTGAAGGGACATAAGAGGTACAAACTTCCAGTTATAAAATAAATAAGTTGTGGGGATGTAATGTACAGCATAGGGAATGTAGCCAATAATATTTTAATAAGTTTGTATGGTGATAGGTGGTAATTAGACTCATTGTAGGGATCATTTTGTGTATAAAAATATTGAATCACTATGATGTGCACCTGAAGCTATTAAGATATTGTATGTCAATTATGCATTAATTTTTTAAAACTGAAGAAAAAAAAAAGAATTAACCTGAAAAGCTTCTACCATAGGTAGGCACCCATGTTGTGGCTGCTCTTAGGGCAAGCCACATGGAATTCACAGACAAATGGTAATGGAGAGTAGAGATTGAAATAAACATGAAATGAATAAATAGAATGATTATTATGGCATTTCAAGAAATAAAAAAAAACTTTATGAAGGATGAGGTAAAGAGAAATGATTAGAATGGAAATGTAGGAAGGGTCTAGATTAAGAAAGACCTTATATGCATGTTAAAGAGTTTGGCATAATATAGATGAGATATTTCCAGAATGGAAAAGAGCCATTGGGATATGAGAAGAAAATATGAGAGTTATCATCTACATTTTATCTCATTCTTTAAAAATTTGTATGTTTTGTACATTTTTATAATGTATACAATTGATTAGTACAGTAGCAGTACCATAGCACATGCTTATAATTTATAAACGATGAATCATGAAATGGAGCGCTGTTGAAGGGTTTTAGTCACAGGGTAGTGTGATCAGGTTTGCCATTCAGGAAGGCTACTGCAGCAGCAGTGTGGGGAGTGGATTGGGGCAAAGCAAGATTACGGGCAGGGAGACCAGTCAGAAGGCTGCAGCAGGAGAACAGCTGAGAGATTATAAAGGCCTGACCTGAGTAGTGGCTGGACAGATTGGAGAGAGATTTTGGAGAGAGAATTGCTAGGACTTGATGACATACTAAACAGTGAGGCTTGGAGAAGAGAGAGAAACATATGATGTCAAGGATTCTATCTTGGTTTCAGGATGAATGGTGGGCCTATTTACTGCAGGTTTAGGCAGGATAAGTCCTGGAAACTGTCCTTAAATTCGGAGACATGGGAGTTAAAGGTGGAAATGACTGAAGAGAATTTCAGGGTGAGAGTATGGGCTGAATGCAGTGTGCTGAAGACTGAATAAAAGGAAATAGAGATGCCTATTTTGGTCAGCTTACTTATTTGTTATGATAGAGCAGGGGTGATTCTGTCTTTTTTTACTTTTTTTTTAAAGATGGAAATGGCTTTCTTTCACCTTGTAAGGAATCTATTCTCTCCCTTTCATTCTCCTTTCAAACTATTTTTGTTAGACAAATACCCGTCTTCTTCATCCTATTCACCATTGTTTCCCCAACTTCCCTGTTACTTTAAGAAAATCACTCAGTCAAAATCTAATTCTAATAATAGATGACACATATAAAAGTAATGATGGTGATATACCTGTAAGAAAGGAAAGGAAGTTTCCAGCTAATATTAGATAAGGAAACAAGGCAGACAGCCTCTGAAACCTTTGGGAGTACTTACATGTATCTTCTAGAAACATGTAAAATTTCTGTCTGCCCCCACCTCTTTTAGGTTGGCCCTGAACATCATTGAACACCATTTTTTAAAAAATCATCTTATTGTCGTGCAGTGCTTTGTTGTGCTATTTTTCTTTTTCAGTGTTTTGGAAGGCTTTTGAAGGCCAACCTGGGAAGTACACTACAGTAACAATCTCCACCCCTCACTCCCAAGGGAAAAAGCATTTTGAGGTTTTACTTTATAGAAGTAAACTGGAAAGGCTTGGCAGGCCTTTTGGGGGCATAGGGGCCCAGGGAAGTGACCCATTGAGGTTATAGCACCTTCCTTCATTTCTTCTGGGCAGGGAGTGACTCCCACCAGTGAGGAGAGGGCCAGTCAGTGCTTTAACCAAGAACATTTGTTAAACTAGCACACAGGCTCAGGCCAGTCTTTGTACAGGAAGATTGACAAGAAGAGAATGGACCTAGGGAGGAAAGTTCAAGTTAAATCCAGACAAACCCCTGGGAGCCTAAGCAGCCCAACGCGTGGGCAAAATGCCCCTCCCCCCAAAGGCACTGGCCTCCATCAGGAAGTTCTAGCCTCCTGTGACCTCCCTCTGTCCACACCCTTGAAACTGGGTCATGCTGTGCGGAGGCGCAGAACCTCTCCCGACTTCCTTCTCCATCAAATGAAGCCCATAAACAACACACTTCAGCCTCCTCCACCGCTGTCCCCCCCTACTTTCTCTGCCACCCACCATAGGACCCGGGACTGCACCCCAGGCTGGCTGCTCTCCAAGCAGAGCAGAAATCGAAACAGTGCGAGTGGCAGCGGCGGCGAGCATACCCCTCCTCTGTCCCCTCCCCAGTCCCCGGGGCTCCGCCCCGCCTCCCCCGCAGTCCCGGGGCGAATGTATAGTTGACACCTGCAGCACGGGCGGCCCCAGGGCTTTCCCGACACAAGGCGCTGGTACCTGAGCCCTTGACTGGTAATGTACCATAAACAGCTCCTTTCAGTCCTTTTCAGATCCGGAGCGCGAAGGTCACTGTGTCTACAAACCCCTCTGTGTCTGCCACGTCTCCCGGCCCCGGGTGCCCGGGCCTCCAGCCGCGGAGCACGCCGGTCCGTGGGAATCCTAACACTTGTGCTCCGGCGGGACCGGCGGGGCGGGGTAGGGGGGATGAGACCACCCGGCCCTCCCCTACCCCCACTGCCTGCGCGCGCCCCCGCCAGCTCACAGAGAGCGGAGAGTGGAACGAATGGGTGCTGGCGTCCTCAGATGCTCGTGGAAATCAAATGATCAGGCGGGAGGGACCCCTACCTCCTCCTCATAGCCGACCCCACTCAGCTCCCGAAAGTAGCATGCTGGCACCGGCAGGGACAGCGCGGCGCCCCCCTCCTCTACCCTGAGGGCTTGGGCTGCTCGAAACCGAAGGCCCCGCGTGCTGAAGCACCATCCGGTTTCCAGGGAGCTCCAGCTCAGCGCTTACCGCCCTTGGGAGACAATAGGTTTGGGAAGGGAGCTGTACCTGTGGCGCAGGTGGCCCAGTGGATGAGACCGAGCCGGTGCTATCGGCAGATGGACGTGCTCTCGGTCAAAGAGGGCGCCAGCGTTGCTGCCACGAAGGGACTGTCACTGGCCATCTCCAAGGCCCATGTTTGGCCGCGAGCTCAGCGCACGCGGTCCTAAAACGGAGAGGCGGATAAAGAGAAAAGGTGTCCTCAGTGTTTCCCCTAAACATCGTCCAACGTGTCCCTGAAATAGGGGAATGGCAGGATGTCTTGTAAGGGACAGAACATCCACGAACCAGACAGCTACGGCCACTGTCTTTGGCAAGACACGCTTCCATCTGCCGGGCTAGTCTGGCAATGGAGAAAGAGAGAGGAAAAGGGGCGCAGCATCCCGGAGCTGGCCGTGCCCCGGGACAGCGGGAGCTGCTGGCCGAGGTCGCCCAAACCCCGCGGATGAGCCGCCGGCATGTTGGACAGCCGGCAGGAGGGCCGGCGGATGGCGGCGCTGGAGGAAACGCGCGGCCCGAGGCCAGTGCCGTGGCGCCTCTCGCTCCCTCCCCGGGCCGCAGGGAACCGAGGTTACCTGGGGAGCGGGGCTTTGTCGGCCACGCTGGCTCTCCGCGGTCCCAGAACTAATTAAACGCCTCTTTTGGCGGAGGGAAGCCTAGCGTTCGCCGGGGGTGGGGCGTGTGGGGGCGGCATGTGGGCACCGAATAATCAACCCCATTCTTGAGCGTCTACAAAACCCGCCGCGCAGCAAGAAGTGAACAGCGGCCTCCTGAATGGCGGTTTCAAAAGGCGACACCTGCAAGCTCGGCCGGTTGTGAATTGAATGGAGTCAAATGCGGCGCCCGCTCGTACCTGAGCCGCGAGCTATTAGTGTCAGGCGCGCCCGGCCGCCTGGGCAGGGAAGCGCGCGGCCGGGCCTCCCGAGCTGAATGCGACAAGCTGCGGCGCGGCCGCTCCATGGGAATGTCGCCACTTGTGCTGCTTGCTGTCGGGAGGGGGTGCGCTGCCCTTTCAGAGACAGACACAATTAGGCAAAATGCTCAATGAACATTATAAATGATGTGCGATCGCTCTGCAGATTGCCTGGCAAATCAAATTATATGGTCGCTCGCGGGCGATTTCCATGTGCTTTTAAAACTTAAACAGGTATTCGCTGATTTAAAAAAGGGAGGGGTGAGACTCAGGGATTCCGGAAAATACAACTCAAAGACTCAGTGTTGAATATTCACACGTCCCCTTTGTTAAAGATTGACTTCACAATGGGCTTGGGGAGGGGTGCGTTTGGACGAGACACATTTTTTACTGTCTTACATACTGCAGTGGAAGGCACCAGAAGTTTGCATTTATTACAATTCACAATTACAGTGGGACCCTTTTTTCTTTTAAGCCTAAAATTCTTCTCATAATGAATGACTTCAGAGCTACTGTCATTCTAATCAGATGGAACAAACATTCTAATCAGATGGAAGCTGGCTCGGGTGGGCTTGGGGAGGGGTTGGGGAGAGACCCGCGCTTCTCCCTGGCACTAACGCTAACCTTGGAGGGAGCCGGCTGGGGGGAGCCATTGCTCCGTGCCGCGCACAGTCCAGGCTCTGAGACCCGGGCACCGCCGCGCGGCTCCCTGGCTGCCCATCGGCCTCCCCGCCGCCAGCCGAGCTCTGGGACGAGCAGCGCCCGGACGGAGCGAGAGGAAGCAGCTCCCAGAGCAGTGGGCCCAGGGCAGCTCCGGCAGCAGCATCCAACTCGGGCATCCCTCCTTCCGCCCCAGGTTGGCGCTGCGCTCCGCGGCTGGCGACTCCAGGACAAGGGGCAGCTGGAGTCGCCCAGATTGCGCGGAACCCTGCCGAGGCCAGGAGTCGCGCCGCGGGCAAGAGGCTGTCACCCAGGAAGAGCAGAGTCGATTTGAGCTTCTAAAAAGGAAGCAAGGAAGCGGCAGCAATCCGCTGCCTCACACCCCTGCCGACCTCTATCTCATTTTCGATTTCCTACTCTTGGTTTTCAGATAATTGGGCAGGAAGGAAGGGATACGGAATTGTGGATCCTAGAGACAATTGGCAAATATAAGTACTGCATCTTGCTGAGGAAAGACCAGCAGACAGGAAGGCTGGAAATTTGGGTTTTGGGTTCGCCTTTGTCACTGACGCACCGTTTTATCTTGGGCAAGCAGCTTGACCTCTCTGGCTCAGTTTCCTCATCCATTTCCCCCCCCCCTAATTCTTATTACTTTAATTGGGAACGGGAATGTTTTTGGTAGATTGATATCCTTTGTCTGCTAACCGTTAAATCAAGAGCTATACAAACAACCCAGGGATTAAAAAGCTCTTAAAGTACAAGAGCTAGAAAACCTGAAGCTTGAGCACTTGAGCACCTGCCCCGCCTCCCTTTCCCGCCTGGTCCTTGCACAGGTGTCTCTGCTTGTTGGTACAGGAGCGAGGAATGTTCTTCCTAACAGCTTCCTCGTGCAAAGAGGCGCTGGGAGTGACAAGAGCAGAACTCAACCAACATACAGCCCATCTGGCACTGTGTGTGTATGTGTGTGTGCGCGCGCGCGCGCGCGCGTCTGTATAAGAGCATATCTGCAATAAATTGACCATTTTATCCCTCGGTGTCAAAAACTCTTCTTGCTGGTACCAGAGACCACTCCATGAAAAGCAGCTTATAAAATACATTTTAAGAAGTAGGAAGGTACGAACGTTTCATCGACACGGAACATTTTTTATTGCAGTTACAGTCGTGAAAGTTTGGAGGGGTAAGGTTCCAGGACCCTAGATGAGCCAGGTGCGCTGGCCTTGGTGCTGAAGGTAAAGGCCGTAGCTCTGGAGGCAACTTCCCTCAAATCAATAGCCATTTCAGAGGCTGCTAAAAGAAATGTGATCACACCCTCTGAACACCTCCCACCCAGAGTGTGTGCTTATTTCGTGTATGTGTGTGCGCGCGTGTGTGAAATAGGAAAAACATGTGAAAGCCACTAACACAGTACCTGGAACATAAAGAGTCGCTCAGTAGCCCTGACCAGTGTAGCGCAGTTGGTGTGGCGTCATCCCCTAAAAAGAAAGGCTGCCATTGGGATTCCTGGTCGGACAGGCTCAGTCCCAGCGGGGCTCGTGGGAGAGGCAACCGACTGATGGTTCTCTCACATTGATGTTTCTCTCCCTCTCTTTCTCCCTTTCTTCCCCTCTCTCTAAAATAAATAAGTAAAATATTTTTTAAAAGTTTCTCAATAAATTTTAGTTAACTGAATGGATATGTGGGTGCCTTTCTCTCAATCTCCATCATAACTTACTTATTGAAGTCAACGTGGGCAAATTTTACTGACTAGTTGTCTTAGAGTGTCTTAAAGGTACCAAAATCCTTCCCAGATTTCTTCCCACCATTTGGTTTAAACATTTTGGAAAAGTTTGGACAGAGCAAGATTTATCAGAGCTCAGAGTTATTCACCCAAAACTCTGCTTCTTAATGTATTTAGCTTCTGTGCTATTTCAGAAGAGGGTGGTTCTATCTCAGGAAAAAAGTTGAGGACTGGGACAGAGTGATCTTGAAGAGATGCATCTGTTTTTAATGAGTCTATTCTGAGGCTCTAAGGAGACTCTGTTGGCACTTGGTTAAACAAGTAATTTGGCTTCATGCATGTCATTTGTGGGGAACATTTCCCTTGGGCTAAAACATAGTCCGAAGATCAAGGACCACTATTTCTGCTCACTTTTCTGTAATAATATCATAACAAAAACTCATTTCCACAACCTGCTCATTCAAAATAGGTATCAAGTAGCATGTGCAAATCTGCACACTTACCAAGATAAGCAAATAAGTAAATGAGGATTATTTGGGTTAAACATAACAAAATAAAATGTAACTATAATTAAGTTCCTTGTACTTGCTGGAGATGGTTTGAAAGTCTTTGCTTCAACTCCCAGCAGCCAACTCAAAGGGCAAGCACAATACATGTCATGATTCAGAGTATAAGATATAAGTAAACCGATTTTCCGCAGAAAAACAGCTATGTATGCACTGAATGCTGGAAGAAATTTCTTCCACATGTTCCCACAAAATGATGTCTTGCAGAGTGACCTTAACAATGTCCCCAAAGAAAATAGATTTGAGTTGTGTAAGCTGGTTTATATTTGTGCCACTAAGTGTAGCTCTACAATGTCCTCTGAGTAAGAGTAAAACTGCTGAGAAAGGACATGGCAAATGCCATATTACCCCTACTCTCGATGGGATGTTGGACTCTGAGCGTTGAGGAGAAACAATCCCAGGAGCCCTTATACTCCAGCTATTGCAGCTTCTGAAAGATTTGCAGGACTATTCTGGGTACCCAAACCGTTATCTGAGGTAAGAAAAGAGGTATTACCCTGTACTGAAACCATCAAAGCCATCTCTGGGCCAATGCTCCAGCTTCAATGCCTGCGAAAATATCTGTTAAAACTTCACATCCATAGGCCCCATAGATTTTGCCAGCTAGTCTGGAATGTGTATGTGTATGTGTATATGTATATGTATATGTATATGTATATGTATATGTATATGTACACATATATATCAAATATATCATATGATATACCCAGACCTGTGGAATATATATTTATAAGTTTGTTAAAAGCATATGCACTGACATCTATATACTTACAAGCACCCCAGCTATGCAATGAGATCACCAAATTATTTGATTTTCCTTTTGAATAGAGCAACTGTGTGGGACTGTGTCATTGAGGCCTGACCCATAGAGTGTAGGCAAAAGTGACACACATCACTACCAGCATTGGTTCCTAAAAGTGCTTGTTGGCTTTTTCTCCTCCTGTTATCTGCTAGAGGATCCAGCAGAGGACTCTGAGGCCCTGGATGATGGCAGAGGCAATAGGTGGAAAGAACCAATTTGTAAGAAGTATTTGGAAAGAAGTATTTGTCTTTGGGAGAAAAACTTAGGGATGATGTTTTTGCCACTTTTCTGATTTTCTCCCAATGTTCTCTTAGGCTTGTAAATGTGTCATAATGAAAAATCAAAAATAAGATCACTTATTTTTGTTCCCTAAAAACAAATATAAGAAGTTTGTTTTTAGGGAAATAGTTAAGAATAAAAATTTTAAACTTTCTTTTAGAAAATATGAACTACAGCACACAGACAGGAAAAATGTGTCAGTACACAACAGAGGGATTTGACACAACATAATTGCCACCGCTGTGAGGAAATGGAGCATGGACAGGGCCCAGCAGCCCCTCTCATGCCCCACCCCACCTTCCTTTTCCTGCCCCCAGGAGTAATGACTCTTAAACTTCAGTGGTAACTCTATCCTTCCTTTTCTTTAGAATGTTGTCTCCTAAGTCTGCATCCTTAAGCTCTATGATTTCATCTGCTTTTAGAATATTATGAGACTGGAATCATAAACATTCCTTTGTGTCTGCTTTCTTTTACTCAACACTATAAATATGAGACATATCCACCCTGTTGCATGTAGCAACATTCATTGATTACATTGTATAAACCTACCACTTTAAAACTTTCCCTCATAGATGTTTCCTATATGGGCTGTTATGAATAATGCTATATTGAGCAGTCTTGTATGGGTCTCTTAGTGTACCTGTGAAGACATTTTTTTAACATAAACCCAGAAGTGGAATTTGGGGGTCATAAGATATGCATGTCTTTAGCCTCAGTGGATTAGTACCAAGCTTTCTCCCATATTGGTTCTAACAGTTTACATTCCTGGGAGCAGGAGGAATGTACTTTAAACCTTTTGGAGTGGAAGCCTATGGTTCATGAAAAGAGATTCCAGGAAATTTGTTTTCAGCCCTTCCTTCCCAGGGACAGACTGGGGCAAACGTCTGCATCAGATTACAGGGTCTCCAAGGCTTACAATGAGTGTCACCATTGCTAAACAGATCAGACTCCAAGCTGACCTTGAAGTGAATCTACTGATACAGTGAAAAAAGTGCACCACTCGCAGAGCTGAAGGGCACCCAGAAATAACACTTAGGTGAAAGGAGTTAGGTACTGAGGAATAAAGTTCTGGGTCTAAAAGGATCGTACAAATGAAATACTTTTTAGTGTTTCTCAATCCAGGGCCTTTATGAAGCCATAGAAGTGGTAATGGGGCTTCACCAAGTATTTTAAAAATTAAATAAAAACTTAGAGAAGCCAAGCATTTACTGAAGATTGGACTGAGAGAGATAGCTAAAGCTCCCTGGCTTTGTTTTTGCCTGGAATTCTATGAACTCATTATGAGAGCTCTGGCTACTTCAGGCAAATCACAAGCTCTGATGAATAAAAATAAGGAAATTGGCTAAAAAAATTAACACATGCATAATCTCTTAAGCCCTGGGGCCATGGGTCTGTGGTACTAAGAGGTTGGGAAGCACAGAAGGGCTTATGAAGCAGAGTATGGGTGCTCTGGACAACTCCTGAACACCCCCACAACTGCTGGCTCCACTCACTCCTTGGTCCCGCTGCCTTCTGAGTGCAGGCTGTCATTGAGGGCTTCATGTGTGATGATCATTTGCACCCATGCTTTCAGGGCATAGGGGCTTAGACTGTTCCATCAGGGTACATGAGACATCATGTGTGCCACATCTGTGACAGATACGTCTTGAGAGGCAGAATAATGTTACCAGGTAATAAGCAGAAAGACCCTTTATTCATTTCCTGTTGCTGCCCACATAGCAAATGACCACAAACTTGATGCTTAAAACAGTACCAATTTATCATCTCACAGCCTGGAGATTGAAAGACAGGCATGTGTCCACCTGGACTAAAATCAAGGTGTCAGCAGGGCTCCTTCCTTTCTGGGGGCTCTAGGGAGAATCCGATTCCTTGCTTTTCTGTCTTCTGGAAGCTGCTTGCATTTCTTGGCTTATGGCCTCTTCCTCCATCCTCAAAGCCAGCAGTACTACATCTCTCTGACTTTTTTCCTTAGTGACACTTCCTTCCATCTTCTTCTGCCTCCTGCTTCTATTTCTAAGAATGTTGTGATCTTATGGATCGCCAATATTATCCAGGATAATCTTTCTTAAAATCAGCAGATTAACAACCCTAATTCCATCAGCAATCCTAATTCCTCTTTGCCACAGAACCTAGCACAGTCACATGTTCCAGATTTTAGGGTTTGGGCATAGTCAGAGGGCCATTATTCGGCCTCCCACAGACCCTTTGTAACAAGTGACTGATAGTTGTGCCATGGGCTGCAAAGGGAGGAGGCCCTGGGTGGAAGCAGGAAAGTACGGGAGGCTGAGTGGGGAAGTATGAAACAGCCCCTCCTGCTTCCTTGTGGTGAGGCAGAGTGCACAGGAGGGTGAGCAGGCTTTGTAAATGATGTGACTGCATTGTAATCCTGGAAGTGACATCCTTGGGTTTATTGAAGTATGTGTCAACTTTCCAGGTGTGTTCAGGCCACCTACTGACTTATTGCTGATACACTGATTCGCTAGTGGTACAGTTCATCCCTTCTTTCCATGCATTTCAGAAGACATATATTCTCAATGTTGCCAGGAGGGTGGAGGGACTAGAAATGCCAGATGAAGGGACTAAACATACTAAAAATCAACAATGAAATTTTTATGTGCCAAATATCAGGCATAAACACTTTAAATGCATTGTCTTAATCTTTGCAAAGTAGATATGATTATAATTACATTAATGTAGAGATGAAGAAAAGAGACACACAGCCCGTGCCCCTGCCCGTTACAATCCCACTGTCATGCCCAAGCAGGGAAGTCCAGGAAGAGCTGGGCACATCCAGGTCTTTTCTCACGAATGCCTGTCATTCTGAAGGAGGTTGCTTTTGGGTTGTACTTTCTCAGCTTTTGCTAGTAATGCCACCACATGTGGCTGTCTATGCTTTCTCCCTGCCAGCCTGGCAAATGGAGGCAAGAAGTCGTTGGCATTTGTGATTGTGCAGATTAAAAAAATCCCAGTTCCCAGGAGTGCATGGCAGACTTGCCCTCGGTGCCACCTGGCCCCTTTGAGGTCATGGCAATGCTGAGAGGGGCGGGGGTTGGGGCTGACCAAAGGATTTAGGTCTCCTTTGTCGCCAAACTCCCTTGCTTGGGTGGGGTCACATCTGCTGTGGGGGGTGGCTGTCCAGTAATGAGGTCTGTAGCATGGTGCTTCTGCTCCCTGGCCTCACTGGCACAGGACCAGCCTTTCTTGCTGGGTGCGAGTCCCCTGCCCTCGTCATGGAAGAGGCTGGTCAGAGCTCTCAGAAGTGGGTTTCCAGACCTTCCTGCTGATCTTCTTTATTTACCACTGTGGTTCTCGCTGACCCCTCCTTCTGGAACACCCACACAACAAGCTAAGGAGCCTGCCTGCCACCCACTCTAGTACCCAAGTTTCTACTGTTTCAAATTTCACATGATTTCCTGTGTGTATCATTAGCTTCCAATGAAGTTTCTCGAAGACAAATACCCTTTTCATTCTCTGGTTTCTCTCATTCACCCTAGTGCTGCGATGTAAGAGGTACATGGAGTGCTGGGGGCTGGGTTTGGTGTGTGGCTGAGATACAGCAGAGGTTGAGCTGTTTAAACTGATTTCTGACGTATGTGGGGTAGAAATAATAAAAAGGTCAGCAACCTCTGAGCAATGCATATAAAGTACAATGCTTTTTCTGCTTTATAAAAAACCGGTTTCTCCTACCTAGATTTTACCCTCTGAAACAAAGATTTATGTCTGCAAATTTGGTTAGCTGTTGTATCAGTAAATCTTCTACAACTTGGAAACATAGTATGTTTTCTCCTTCTTGAAAATGAGAATTATTTAAGTAATTCTGTTTTCTTTCTGTCAGGGAGCTCAAAGGCAAACTCATGATTCAGTCGGAGCAATGATGGTAAGTACTTCCCGTGACTCAGACTCTCCATTCTGTGCTCACATTACTTGTGGTGAGGGGTGGAGGGCAAATGAAGAAAAGTACAGCTGACATTTTAGGGAGTGAGACTGGCTTACTGATAAGAAAGCATAATTGGGAGACATTTTAAAAATATCTTACCTGCTATGATTTTGATTTTTTTCTTTTCAAACCCATTTGATTCCCAACTCCCCCACTTCCTTTTTCACTGTGTCCACAGGAAGCCAGCAACAGGGCTGCAGGGCTGACCGCCCCCACCCCACCCACCCCCACCAACAGCCCTGCACTGAGGGGATTTCACGCTCTGGTCTGGGCAGCACCCCCTTGCTCAGACCCTGGTGGGGGCCCCGGAAGGGACCTGAGCCACACCAATGAGTCCGGCCACCTGAGGCCGAAAGACTCCTCTCACATGGAAGCCTTAGCAATAACTGCCTTAAGATTTCCATTTTTCCCTTCTTGCCTGTAAAGTCTATTTTGAGAAATCAGCTGACAGTCTGATGGGAACTCCTTTGTAGGTGACTCTGCCTTTATCCTGTGCTGCTTCTAGAATTCTCTCCTTCATTTTAGTTTTGGCTAATGTAATTATGATGTGCCTTGGTGTGTTCCTCCTTGGGTCCACCTTCTTTGGGACTCTCTGAGCTTCCTGGACTTCCTGGAAGTCTGTTTCCTTTGCCAGATTGGGGAAGTTCTCCTTTATTATTTGTTCAAATAAGTTTTCCACTTGTTGCTCTTCCTCTTCCCCTTCTGGTACCCCTATAAGGAAAGAAGTATTCCAAGTCATGAAAGTCAAGGACCTACATCCAAGATTGCTCTATCCAGCAAAGCTGTCATTTAGAATTGAAGGAAAGATAAAGTGCTTCCCAGATAAGGTCAAGTTAAAGGAGTTCATCATCACCAAGCCCTTATTATATGAAATGTTAAAGGGACTTATCTAAAAAAAAGAAGATAAAAAATATGAACAATAAAAAGACAGCAAACTCACAGATATTAACAAC
>PVKU01010202.1:0-54246 GCA_004027475.1 Anoura caudifer
GTCAGACTGGGGAAGTTTTCCTTCATTTTTTGTTCAAATAAGTTTTCAATTTCTTGGTCTTCCTCTTCTCCTTCTGGCACCACTATAATTTGGATATTGGAACATCTCAGGTTGTCCCAGAGGTTTGTAAGAGTCTCTTCACTTTTTTGAATTCTTGTTTCTTCATTTTGTTTCAGTTGGATGTTTATTTTTTCCTTTTGTTCCAAATTGTTGCTTTGAGTCCTGGTTTCCTTCCTGTCACTGTTGGTTCCCTGAATATTTTGCTTTATTTCACTTTGGGTAGCCTTCATTTGTTCTTTCATTTTTCAACCCAGTTCAATCAGATCTGTGAGCATTTTGATTACCAGGACTTAGATTCTCCATCAGATAGGTTGTCAATCTCCTCATCTCTTAGTTCTGAGATTTTGTTCTGTTCTTTCACTTGGGCTACATTTCTTTGTCTTGGTGCAGCTGATAAGTTGCAAGGGGGCAGGGCCTTAGGTAAATCACCCAGGCAGAGCAACCCTCTTTGCTGTGCTGGGGTGCTGCCTGTGGGGAGGGGCCAGAGAGGGAACAGGTACAGCTCACCTGCTTGTGTCTAGTGCACTTTCCAAGGGTCTCCTGTGAGACTGAGAGTTTCTCCCACCACCACAACCGCTGTAGTCCACAGCCACTTCTGAGTCTCAGTTTTCTCCTTAAATCAGCCCCTCTTGCACAGCCCTCCAAGCTGGGCAGCCAGCCCCACTCTCATGCTCCTCCACCTCGCTGCAGCTTTTCTGAGTTGGCCTTTCTTGTCTGGTTGTTCTGGTTGATTTTCTCTTTAATTCCTTCATTGTCGGAGTTCCACGCAGTTTGATTTTCTGGCGCTTTTGGTTTATTGATTTCAGAATGGTTGTTATCCTCCTTTTGGTTGTGCAAGGAAGTGAAAGGTTTCAAGCTACGCTTCCATCTTGGCTGGAACTCAGGAAATGATTACGATGTGTAATAGGTTGAGTGTTAATTCCTGTCATATTTCTGTATACATCTGTAGAAGGAACAATAAGGAGAAAATTAATTGGATGATAATAACATGTGTTTTCAATAAAAATTAAATTTAATGTGACTTTAGCAGAATGAACAAATGGGATTTCAGTTTTATGTTTCTTTACTGTTCATAGAAGAGTTCCTAAAATATCCTCTCAAGGATAAGAAAAAAGGTTGACATTAGGGTTATGTTTTCAACATGTAATCAGTATTAATTCACCCCATGTTCTAAAATATGAGGAAATTAACACTTTTTCTCACCAGTATTTAAAGATATATTTTTATTTCAGCTTCACCTAGCTTTATAATATTTACATTTGATTTTATACCTATAATTCCCAAATTTACGTAGTCTTTGTTCTACATTTAAATTTAGTGCTCACCACCTCTCCTTTATCACATTTTCTCTTTACTTTTCTGAATTTTTTGCTTTGACTCTTCTGTTGTTGTTTATTGATTTTGATCTTTAGTTGGCTTTTTCAGGAAAGATTTATGGACACTGGATTTTTCTTTTTAAAATTTTTTCTGTTTTGCATGCTTGATAATGTTTATTTTGACATTATACTTGAAGAATTACTCAACTGGTTATGAAATTATTGGATGCTTTTCTCCTAATGTAGAGTGGGTGAATATTCCCTGATACTTTTCCTACCCTCACCTCATCTGAAGCCTGGTTGCTCCCTCTTCCCAGACACAGTGTAAGGGCTGGGAATTGACTTCAGTCTGCTTTTCTGTATCCTCAGGGGTGTAATGAGCAGGGACTTGGCTCAGTCAGGGCCTTGCACAGCCTTTGTTGGAGAACCTGGGCTTGTTTTATTTCTTCTGCAATTTTGATAAATGTCATTTACTCATAATGGTAGACATGAGGGGGGTTCAGTTCATTTGCAAAATTCTTTAGAATCCCTAGAAAACAGCATATCCTGGTAGTTTTTCTTGCTTGTACTGAGGCTTCTATAGATAAGTCTTTCTCTTGAATTTCTTGAGCTGTCAATTCACCCTTTTAATCATTTGTTCCTCCAAGTTTGGGGGTGTTACTGGGAATTCTTACAATTTTATTACCTTATTTCTGACTTTGGTATAGTTTCTCGGCTTAGAATACAGTTAGGAACTCCTCTATTTCCTACCAGAATATTTATTTTATTTTCTTACCTATAGCTAAAGTTGAGATTATGTCTTTTGTCTTGTTTGGTTTCTGCAGGTGAGTATTTTGCAGGCTTTTACTGTGTTTTGTTTATTTCTTCTGAATATTAGGAAGCAAATTATGAGATCTTCTACCTTTAGGCAAAATTGCTATATTTAATTTTAAAGGCATTGTAAGAGAACACAATATATGTGAACCAGGGTGCTACAAAACACAGTTCCAGATAGGTTTCAGGTATGGGCCAAAAGCAGCCTCATGTTTTTATCTTAGTTTCCTATACAAATAGTATCATTTTCTACGTGTTCCATGGTGTAAAAAGGGCTGGGAAACGCTGGTCTAAATTTCAAGACCTAAAATTCACATTTTTCTCTTTTAACAAAAAAAAAATTATGTTTTGGATGTGGACTACCTAAAAAACATTATCTACATTTCTATAGCCCTTTTCTTTTCTAGGATTGAAAACTTTCTGTCTTGAGTTAGAGTAATTAAAAATAGAAGATAAGAATCATAATTGTGGGTTCTGTAAAATACTTTTTTCTTCTTTTTTAAATTTTTTTATTTTTAGAGAGAGAGAGAGATGGTGAGAGACAGAAAGAAAGAGAGAAAATCGATTTATTGTTCCACTTATTTATGTCTTCGTTGGTTGATTCTTATATGTTCAGACCTACAACCTTGGCGTATTGAGACGACACTCTAACTAAGGTATCTGCCAGAGCCCACAATAAGTGTTTGTGAAGTATGGTTATATCCAGAATTTAACACAAGTCTGTTTATTCAACAGGTGTTTATTGAATACCTATTATAGATGCTAAGAGAGATATATAAATATACTAAAGCATGATCAAGGTAAAAAATGAGAGCATATACATAAAACTGCTTGTGTGTGGCCATACTGTACCATTCACGTATCAGCTCAATTCAAGCTGTGCTGTGCAGCTAGCCCTGTAATGTACCACATTTAAAGGTAGCACAGAATTTAAGATTACCAGGGCCAGCTTCCAGGAAGTCATGATATCAGAAAAGAATTTTGAAAGCTGGATAGCAGTTGATAAGACATGGAGAATTACAAGAAATTTAGTAACACTGTAGCATAAATTAGAATGGATAATGGAAGAGAGAGTTATAATCATGGTTCATGCACTAAGGCCTTATGTACCACACTAAAGAATTTGGCCCTTATCCTCTATGTTAGTTATCTATTGCTACATAACAAATTACCCCAAACTTAGTGGATAAAAACAATTATTACTTCAGTTCCTGATAGTTGGGAATTCAGTACCCCTTAGCTGTGTGCTTCAGACCCAAAACTCCTCACAAGATTGTAGTTATCAGCTGAGGCTGCAGTCGTCTGAAGCAGTTTTGTGGCTTCGGGAGCTATGGTTCAGATGGCTCACTCACATGGCTGTTTGCAGGAGACCTCATTTCCTCACTGAATGGACCTCTGTAGGATGGCTCACAGCATGGCAGCTGGCCTTCGCAGTGTTAGTGATCCAGGAGGGAGGGCACTGAATACAGAAGACATGGTATCTTTCATAACCTAATCTTAGAAGTGGTATACATCCCTTCATCCATCTTCTGTTTGATCATACACATCAGCACTGGAATAACATAGAAAGAGGCTAGAAAAAAGTGTGAATCATCAGGCTGTGAGGATCATTGGGGGCCATGTTGGAGGCTATTAAATATTTTGAGTATATACAGGATTAGGCAAAAGTAGGTTAATAGTTGTCCATACAGAACATAATATAATAATTAATAAGTAATATTATAGGAATAAACTCTGTCTTGTGTACTCACAACTGTGACCCTACTTTTTCCCCACCTGTATGTTATAGCCATATTTGTATTTTAGATAAATGGATCTGCTCTGGAAAATGAGATGTAAAGGACAAAATTAAAGTCATAATACCACAGTATTAGATACTAGAGACCAGAGTTGTTGAGATCCTGAAATAAAACACTGTTTATGAGGTTTAAGAGATTTTTTATAAATGTTTAACATACAAAAAAGGCATAATTTATTGGTTATTGATTGGATGTGGTGGGTTGGGAAGTAGAGTTCAGGATGCCTGTCAGGTGCATACTTATGTGATCCTCTGAGATGTAGTACATTAAGGTAGAACTTGCCCTGGCTGGTGTGGCTCAGTAGATTGAGCATTGGCTTACAAACCAAAAGGTTGCTGGTTTGATTCCTGGTCAGGGCACATGCCTGGGTTGCAGACCAGGAAGGTACCCAGTTGGAGGTGTGAAAAAGGCAACCAGTGTTTCTTTCACACATCAATGTTTCTCTCCCTTTCTTTGTCCCTCCCTCCCGCTCTCTAAAAATAAAAGAAAAATCTTTAAAAAAAAAAAAAGTAAAAGAACCGTCCAATAGACAATTGGTTATCTGTAGGTCTGGAGCTCAAACAAAAGGTAATGAATAAGAGTGTAAAATGAGAGGAGTGCCTAAGATGGAACACTAGGGAATTCAATACGTGGGGGAGGGGAAAGGATCCAGCAAAGGAGACAAAGAAATGATATGAGTTGGGTTGTAAACCAGGAAGTGATTTTTACAGAAGCCAAGGGAGAATGCAATGATGAAAAAATGAGGAACTAGAGTTAACCTGTAATCTTAAAATGTAAAGCTTAGTGAAGCTCTGAAGTATAGTTTGAAAAGCCTAAATTAAATGCTTTAATTTAGTGAGTTAGCATGGTGACCCTAACCTCATTGTGAAAAGAGAATATGAATAATTTTCTCAAGGTAGTCTTATTAGGATCTTAATGATTCCTTTCCCATTGCCCCCTTCAAAATACACACATATGTGCATGAATATGCATGTAATACTCATACTCACAGAGCCCATGTAACTTTATGTATATAAGACAGAATTAGCTGCTGCTTCACCCTTCCCACATCTAATTATAATGGACTGTAACAGGAGTCAGCACATTTTTTCTGTAAGGAGCCAGATAGAAAATATTACAGTCTTCATAGGACTTACGGTCTCTCTCATAACTGCACAACTTTGTCCTTGTAGTATAAAAGCAACTATAGATAATATGTAAGTAAGTACATGTGGCTGTGTTTCAGTACAACTTTATTTCCAAAAACAGGTGGCACAACTTGGAATATACCCAAAGGAATTGAAAGGAAGGACTCAAACAGATACTTATACACCAGTGTTTATAGCAGGATTATTCACAATAGCCAAAAGGTGGGAACAACCCAGGTGTTCATCAACAGAGAGGGATAAACAAAATATGATGTGTTCATACAATGGCATATTATTCAGCCTTAAAGAGAAATGAGCACTGGCCGGTGTGACTCAGTGGATTGAGTGCTGGCCTGTGAAACAAAGGGTCACTGGTTCAACTCCCAGTCAGGGCACATGCCTGGGTTGTGGGCCAGGTCCCCAGTAGGGGCTGCACTAGAGGCAACCACACATTGATGTTTCTCTCCCTTTTTTTCTTCCCCTCCCTCTACAAGTAAATAAATAAAATCTTTTTTAAAAAGAAATGAAATTTTGGTACATGTTACAATACTGATGGACCTTAGTTAAGTGAAATAAGCCTGACACAAAAGGAAAAATATTACGTGATTCCACTTATCTTAGATACTTAGAGTAGGCAAATTCATACAGACAGAAAGTAGAATAGCAGTAACTAGGGACTGGGAGAGTAGGGAATGGAGAGTTTTTGTTTAAGAGTTACAGAGTTTCTATTTTAAAATATGAAAGATTTCTAGAAATGGGTAATGTTGGTGATTGTGTAACATTTTCAATATACTTAATGCCATGGAATTAGATACTGGTAAAATGGTAAAGTGGTAAATTTGATGTTATATTTTTTTACTGCAATTAAAATGTACAATAATAATCACCAGCATCATCATCATCATGAAACACAAACTAAAAAAATACGTAGCAGGATAAATTTGGCCCTGTTTATCAGCCCCTGGATGTCATTAAACAACCTTAAGTGACTTTAATCTTTTCTTTCATACAATTTTGAAAAATATCATTTCTAGTAAGCAGAAAACATCACTTCCAGTAAACATTACACATTAAATGTTTGTGTTCTCTTTTTATACATGTATCGCAAAGTCTTAGATTTTACATACTACCAGCATGCCTTCATGATAGAATCTGTAACAATAAGTGGTCTGGGTGAGAAGTGGACTTGACTGGCAAGAGTAGGTTCATCTTTCTGTCTAGCTGTGTAAATAACTATAGAAATCACTAGTACTGGAAGAGCATCCAAGGGTCTTCCTTACACCTGTCAAAATGGCTACCATAAATAAATAAATCAACAAACAAGTGCTGGCAAAGATGTGGAGACAGGGGGACTTTTTTGCACTGTTGGTGGGAATGCAGATTGGTGCAGCCACTGTGGAAAGCAATATGGAGATACCTCAAAAAATTTAAAATATATCTGCATTTGACCCAGAAATACCACTTCTGGGAATATATCTGAAGGAACCTTAAACTCTAATTCTAAAGAACAAAAGCACCCCTATGTTCTCTGCCTCATTATTTACAATTGCCAAAATATGGAAGCAGCCCAAGTATCCATCAGTAGATGAGTGGATAAAACAAGTATGGGGCATTTACACAATGGAATACTACTCAGCCATAGAAAAGAAGAAAATTTTACCCTTTGTGACAGTATGAATAGACCTGAAGAACATTATGCTAAGTGAAATAACCCAGTCAGAGAAAGACATACCATATGGTTTCACTCACATGTGGAATCTAATGAACAAACTGAACTAACAAGCAAAACGGAGACAAACTCATAAATGGACAACAGGATGACAGCCAAGGTGGAGGGGGGCAGTTGCACAAAAAGGAAGAGGGATTTACGGACATGGACAACAATGTGGACATTGCGGGGGGTAGGGGATTATAAGGATATTAATAGTAATGGAAAGATAAAATTAAAAAAATTTTTTAGAACCAAGTACTGCCCCTACTGTCTTTCCACCTTCTCCTTCTGCATTAGCAGCTGCCAGCAGTACTTAGCAGTGGCAACTTGAGGCTACAACCGAGCAAGCCCACCCCAGGGTGGTGCTCAGCTGAGAGGGGGGCTCAGCGCCCCAAAGGGGCTACCCCTCCAAAAACAGAGGGAGCAAGAGGACGTGTGAGCCTTCGACGGGTCCACCCAAGGAGAGCACTGGGAAGGAAACCGGCACTACCTTTTGGTCTTCCCTGCAGGGGAAAACAGGAAAACAAGAACTAACAAGAATTTGAGTGACAGACACGTGGATTCAGATCAGAAGACTATTCATTCCCCTATCACTGCATTCCTGGAAATTGTGCCACCAACCTTCTGATTAGGAAAATAAAAAGAATCTGAGAGAAAACAGACACCGAAATACCCCAGAATTTCTAACAGAACAAGACAGCACTGTCCAGACAAAATTTTAATCACCTCCAGGTGAAATATCAAAAAAAAAAAAAAAAATGTTTTAATCTTGATGAGGAGAAGGAAGATGGTGGCACGGTAGGAGGAGGCAGATTCCACTTCCCCCTACACACGGGACAAAAACCTAGCCAATCTATAGAGGAACAGAGCAGACAACCAGCAGTACCACAGCATATGTGAAAATGGGATCAAAATCTGTAGCGGACATTGAAAAACCAGACGGAGTGAGACCAAAAAAAAAAAACAAAAAACAAAACAAAACAAGAAAACAGGACTGTGAAAAAACAGAGTTGGACCCAAAGAGGGGGCATCCCAACAGCTTACACAGTGGAAGCTGTGAACACCAGGCTACCTGAAGGAGCCTGCACCACTGAATCTCACAGGCATTCTACCACAGAAGTTCACATCACACCATAAACCCAGGGAGCCAGAACACATCAATTTCAGAAGCTGAGACTAACAAGAAGAGTCTCACAAACAATGGGAAGACAAAGAAACAATCCCCAAATGAAAGGAAAGGAGGAAGTCGCAGACAGAATGCTAAATGAAACAGAAGCAACTCAACTATCAGATATTGAGTTCAAAGCAATGGTTGTCAGGAAGTTCCATGAGCTCTCAATGAGCTACCAGAAACTACAGGGAAGCTACAGTGAACTCACTGCAAACTATATCAACATGAAAAAGGAAATAGAAACTATCAACCAGGGCCAAAACGAAATGAAGAATACAATTTCTGAACTGAAGAACATAGTAGAAGAAATGAAAAGCAGAATTGATGAAGCAGAAGATTGGATCAGCGAGTTGGAGGACAAAGTAGAAAAAAGAATGAAGAGGGATTAGGAGAAATGCAACACAATATGAAACGTAATAATATCTGTATAACAGGGATACCAGAAGGAGAAGAAGAAGAGCAAGGGATAGAAAACCTATTTGAAAAAGTAATGATGGAAAACTTCCCTAATTTGATGAGAGAAAAAAGTCACACAAATCCAGGAAACACAGAGAGTCCCAATCAGGAGGAACCCAAAGAGGCCCACGTCAAGACACATAATAATTAAAATGGCAAAATTCCAGGACAAAGAGAGAATCTTAAAAGCAGCAAGGGGGAAATAGGAAGTAACATACAAGGGAGCCTTGATAAGGTTAGCAGCTGACTTCTCAATGGAAACACTCCAAGTCAGAAGAGAATGGCAAGAAATATTCCAATTAATGAGAACCAAAGGCCTGCAACCAAGACTACTTTTCCCAGCAAGGCTTTCAATCAAGATAGAAGGCCAAATAAGGAGCTTCCCAGACAAAAGAAATCTAAAAGAATACACCTCTTCCAAACCAGTTCTGCAACAGATACAAAAGGGACTGCTTTAAGGAAAGGAAGGAAAAGAGAGCAAGAGGGAGAGGAACACAGGTACGAAAATGGCAGTGAATCAGTACCTGTCAATAATAACCTTAAATGTAAGTGGATTAAATGCTTCAATCAAAAGACATAGAATAGCTGAATGGATAAGAAAGCACAACCCACACATATGCTGCCTACAAGAGACCCCCCTCAGGACAAAAAACTACACAGACTCAAAGTGAAGGGCCAGAAACAAATTTTCTAAGCAAATGGACAGGAAAAAAAGCTGGTGTAGCAATACTCATATCAGACAAAATAGACTTCAAAAGAAGAGCCATAAAGAGAGACCCAGAAGGTCACTTCATAATACTCAAGGGAAGAATCCACCAAGAAGACATAAACATTATAAATATATATGCACCCAACATAGAAGCACCTAAATACATCAAGAAAATCTTAGAGGACTTCAAGCTATTGACAGCAACACAATTATAGTAGGGGATTTTAACACCCCACTGTCAAAAATAGACATATTCCAAACAAAATATCAACAAAGATATTGTGGCATTGAACAGCACTCTAGATGAAATGGTCTTAACTGATATATAGAGAGAGCCCTTCGTCCCAAAGAAACTAAATACACATTCTTTTCAAATGCACATGGAACATGTTCAAAGATAAACCACATGATAGGACACAAAAGAAGCCTCAAGAAATGAAAGAAAATTGAAATCACACCAAGCATTTTCTCTGACCACAAGGGACTGAAACTAGAAACCAGCCCCAAGGGGAAAAACCCAAAACACTCAAAATCATAGAGATTGAATAGCATGCTATTGAACAATAAATGAGTGAAGAATGAAATTAGGGAAGAAACCAAAAAGTTTCTGAAAACAAATGAAAATGAACTCACAATGACCCAAAACTTATAGGACAAAGTGAAGGCAGTCCTGAGAGGGAAGTTTATAGCGATACAGGCCTACCTAAAAAAGATAGAAACATTTCAAACAAACAACTTAACCCTACACCTACAAGAACTCGAGGAACAACAACAAAGACAGCCCAGAGCAAGTAGAACGAAGGAAATAAACAAGATCAGAGCAGAATTAAATGACAGAGACTAAAACCACAATTCTAAGGATCAATGAATCCAGGAAACAGTTCTTTGAAAAGAGAAACAAAATTGACAAGCCTTTAAGCAGGCTCAACAAGAAAAAAAGAAAGAGGACTCAAATAAACACAATCAGAAATGAAAAAGGACAGATTACAACCGACACCACACAAATACAAAGGATTGTAAGAAATTACAATGAAGAATTGTATGCCAAGAAGTTTGAAAGTCTAGGTGAAATGCCTAGAAAAATATAATCTTTCAAAACTCAGTGGAGAAGAAACAGAAAGCCTGAGCAGACCAGTAACAGCAGATGAAATTGAAGCAGTAATCAAAAAACTCCCGACACACAAAAGCCCTGGACCAGATGGTTTCACAGGAGAATTCTACAAAGCATTTAAGGAAGAGCTAACCCCTATCCTTCACAGACTATTTGAAAAAATCCAAAATGATGGAAGACTCCCAAACTCTTTTTATGAAGCCAGCATCATCCTAACCCCCAAACCAGATAAAGACACAACAAAGAAATAAAACTACAGGCCAATATTGCTGATGAACATAGACACTAAAATCCTCAACAAAATATTGGCAAACCACATCCAACAATACATTAAAAAGATTATACACCATGATCAAGTGAGATTCATCCCTGGGATGCAAGGATGGTTCAACATTCGCAAATCAGTTAATGTAATACATCACATAAACAAAAGCAAAGACAAAAATCACATGATCATATCAATAGATGCGGAAAAAGCATTTGATAAGGTACAGCACCCATTTATGATAAAAACACTCAGCAAAGTGGGAATTGAGGGAGCATTCCTCAACATAATAAAGGCAATATATGAGAAACCTACAGCCAACATCATACTCAATGGGCAAAAACTAAAATCTTTTCCATTAAGATTAGGAACAAGACAAGGTCGTCCACTTTCACCACTTCTATTCAATATAGCATTGGAAGTCTTAGCCACAGCGATTAGACAAGAAAAGGAAATAAAAGGCATCCAAATTGGAAAGGAGGAAACAAAACTGTCATTGTTTGCAGATGACATCATAGTGTACATAGAAAATCCTATAGACTCAGACAAAAATCTCCTTAACCTAATAAATGAATTTGGCCAAACAGCTCGATACAAAGTCAATATCCAGAAATCAAAGGCATTTTTGTATACCAACAATGAAACAGCAGAAGCAGAAATCAAGAAAAAAATTCCATTCGATATAGCAAAAAGAAAAATAAATACCTAGGAATAAACCTAACCTTAGTAGGTAAAAACCTGTATTCAGAAAACTATACAACACTGAAGAAAGAAATCAAGGAAGACACAAACAAATGGAAGCATATACCGTGTTCATGGATCGGAAGAATTAACATCTTCAAAATGTCCATACTACCCAAAGCAATTTAAAAATTCAATGCAATACCTATTAAAGTACCAATGGCATATTTCACAGACATAGAACAAACACTTCAAAAATTTATATGGAACCATAAATGACCTCGAATAGTTGCAGCAATTTTGAGAAAGAAGAGCAAAGTAGGAAGGATCACAATACCTGACACCAAACTATTACAAGGCCACTGGAATCAAAACAGCCTGGTACTGGCATAAAAACAGGCACATGGACCAGTGGAACAGAACAGAGAGCCCAGAAATAAACCCAAGTCTCTATTGTCAATTAATATTTGACAAAGGGGGCAGCAACATAAAGTGGAGTAAAAATAGCCTCTTCAACAAGTGGTGTTTGGAGAACTGGAGTGCAAAAAAATGAAACTCGAGCACCAACTGGCACCATACACAAAAATAAATTCAAGGTGGATAAAAGATTTAAATATAAGTTGTGACACCATTAAAGTCCTAGAGGAGAACATAGGCAGGAAAATCTCAGATATTTCACACAGCAACATTTTTACTGATATGTCCCCTAACGCAAGGGACATAAAGGAAAGAATAAATAAATGGGATCTCATTAAAATAAAAAGCTTCTGCATGGCTAAAGAAAACATTATTAAAATAAAAAGAGAACCGACTGTATGGGAAAACATATTTGCTAATGATACCTTAGACAAGGGTTTAATCTCCAAAATATATAAAGAACTTACATGACCCCACTCTAAGAAGACAAGCAGCCCAATTAAAAAATGGGCAAAGGACTTGAACAGACACTTCTCCAAGGAGGACATACAGAGGATCCAGAGACACATGAAAAGATGCTCAGTGTCACTAGCTATCAGAGGGATGCAAATTAAAACCACAATGAGATACCACTTCACACCAGTCAGAATGGCCATCATAAACAAAGCAACAAACAACAAGTGTTGTGGAGGTTGTGGAGAAAAGAGGATCCTAGTGCACTGTTGGTGGGATTGCAGACTGGTACAACCACTATGGAAAGCAGTATGGAATTTTCTAAGAAAACTAAAATGTATCTACCTTTTGACCTAGCAATTCCACTGCTAGGATTATATCCTAAGAACCCTGAAACACTAATCCAGAAGAACCTATGCACCCCAATGTTCATAGCAGCACAATTTACAATAGCCAAGTGTTGGAAGCAACCTAGGTGCCCATCACTAAATGAATGGATCAAGAAACTATGGTACATTTACACAATGGAATTCTATGCAGCTGAAAGAAAGAAGGAGCTCCTACCTTTCGCAACAGCATGGATGGAACTGGAGAGCATTATGTTAAGCAAAACAAGCCGGGCAGTGAAGGACAAATACCATATGATCTCACCTTTAAGAGGAACCTAATCAACAAAACAAACAAACAAACATAATACAACCAAAGACACTGAAATTGAGAACGGGTTGACAGTTACTAGAGGGGAGAGGGGAGTGAATTTCAGGGAAAAAGGGAAAGGGTTTAGAGCAACAAGTATAAAGGACACATGGGCAAATACTGGGGGAGTGGCAATGGGAGAGAGGTGAGGAGGGCTGGGGCTGTGGGCTGGGATGGGAGTAAAAGACAGAAAACTGTACAAGAACAACAGTTAAAAAATAATAAATGCAGTTCCGAAGAACTTATTGAGGACAATAAATAAGTAAATAAACAAACAAGAATAAACTTGTGTGTACTCAAAATAAAATTAAAAAATAAAATAAATGTATAAAACAAAATGTTTTAAGAGTCGTGGGGTACTCCAGCTCTGTACTAAAACATTCTTCTCTTTCCACAGAAGTCCAGAATTAAAGCAAGCATGACTTCTTCCACTGGGGGTGGGGGGGTATTTATTTATTTATTTATTTATTTATTTATTTATTTATTTATTTTTAAATTTAGGAAGGGGCCTGGCTTGTGTGGCTCAGTGAATTGTGTGTTGTCCTGCAAACCAAAGCATCGCTGGTTCAACAATCCCAGTCAGGACACATGCCTGGGTTGTGGTCCCAAGTTGGGATCATGAAGGAGGCAATCACACGTCAATGTTTCTCTCCCTCTCTACCTCCTTTCCCCTCTGTAAAGATAAATGAATAAAAATCTTTTTTTAAAGTTAAGGAAAGGGTTTCCTTAGATGAAAATCTGCCCTTGCTGTAGACCTTTGAGACGTGGTTGAAAGTGCTGGGCTAATTCTTGGTGGAGCAAGACAACAGTAGAGCCAACAGGTATTTCTGAAGGGAGGGGAGGCAAGGCCTGGTTTTCCATATGCCATGGAGAGGGACGCCTGATGAACACATGGATAGCTTTCCTAGCACAGGCATCAAGTGGTGGCCAGGTTTCTGGGGGCTCAGCTGCAGGTGCTGAAGGAGATGCTCAGAGTACAGGGTTGATGCCACAGCAGGTGACTTTAGAAGAAGGGGGACACCGTGGAGAGGACTGTGTCAGGGACCTCCCAGGCAATGGGTTTCTAGACCTTTTGGGGAATGAGGTAAATGGAGAAAGGTCCAGAGAGTCTCCCCTCTGGGTCCAGTTTTGTATGAGAAAACTGGAGGGCAGAATGGCCATAAGAACAGTCTGTCCAAGTCAGATATCACCCTGAATGCAGGCTCTGCAACACATGGCCGAGGCCAATGGAAAGGGTGCCTTATCAATGCAGCACCTGTGACAGGAGCTTTATGCACTATTCATATTTGGTGAAACATCAGATCATTTATTCTGGGGAGAAACCCTATGAATGGAGTGACTGTGAGAAAGCCTTCATCCACAGCTCACATGTCATCAGGCACCAGTGAAGTCACACTGGGGAGAAACCATACATTTGTAAGGAGTATGGCAGCACTTTCAGCCAGAGCTTCAACCTTATTTGCTGTTAGAGAGTGCACATCTGAGAAAAACCTTGTGAGTATGCCGAGTATGGCAAGATCTTCAGTCAGAGATCAGATGCTATTAAGCACCAGAGAAACCACACTGGAGAGAGACTAATAATACAGGAAATGCAGGGAAACCTTCATCCACAGTTCAAATGTGGCTTGGCAGTTTCTGTAGTGCATAGGAAACAGTGTGTTGTGACATTTGTTTATCTGATAGATGGCAGGCGTCCAACCTTTTGGCCATACTGGAAGAAGAGTTGTCTTGGGCCACATATTAAATATGCAAACTCAAACAAAAACTGATGAGCAAAAGAAGGTTTTAAGTAAATTTACAATTTTGTGTTGGGCCGCATTCATAGCCATCCTGGACTACGGGTTGGACACCCCTGGTTTTGAGGTTTTTGTGTTTTGGGTTTTTAGACTTGGAGTCAGGATCAATCAAGGATAGTATTTTGTACTCCAGTATTTAAGTAGCAATAGAATTGAGACAAATGGAATTATTCATCTTTGTTCATCTTTGTCAAGACTCACTCTTGGCAGTTTTCAGATGTATGTCTTGAAATATGTCATCAAAATAGTGAGATATATATTAGTGCTGATACTTTCTCAAAGTTCACTTAACTTATTAGCCATTTTGAAAAGAAAATTGAGATAATATAGTAATTTCTATGTAAAGAAAGTCTCTAAAACCCAAGTGTGTCTATTTTGATGGTCCTTAAAATGTGTTTCCTACAAAATACCAAATAAATTTTGTATTTGGTACCAATTTTCACATTAGCAACAAGAAGTAACCTTTTTGCTGCCAGGTTAAGAATTCAGGGCTTATATAGAAATAAACACTTTTTTAAATGCCATTTTCTCATGGATCCCTCCATCTAGTTGATTCTCTAGAGTATGATTCATTTACAGCGTGTTGTCAGCAGTGTTTATTTACATGGAAAGGCAGGCTGCAAAGGTTTGTGTCATTTCCTAGTGAGAAACAACTCTGTGACCAGGGTAAATGATCTGCCACTGCCTCTTCCTGTTTTGGATGCTGGATATGGGAAGACATAGATGCAACAAGTGAGCCTCAGAGATCAATAAGAAGAAACAGGTTTCCATCTATTGCTTCCAGAAGTTTTAATACAAATTTAGAAAAGAACCTTTGTTACTGATTTTTTTTCTAGGAAACTTTGTTCGATGGTATATGGTCAATGGTGAAGAATCAGCTTAAGGAAAAAAAATATCTTACAACATAATATGATAAGATTTCCTACTCAGAACTTTAAAAACTGTGTCCCTTGAGATATGAGAGATCACATTGGCATCCAAATGTAGTTTGTAGTCTCTGAGAATTCCCGTAGTCATTTCCTCCCTCTCTTTTTGATTGACTAGAAACTTTTGAGCTTTTATTTGTTTATGATTTAATTATTGTAGTTTACTTTGACCTCCAATTACTGTGCTCACATTTTTAAACACCTTGAGTTGCCTACACTCCAATGTCTACATCATTTCAATGACTTGGGAAGGTGTGAAGAAGCTAATAAGCTAGACTCCATATTTTCTGTTGGCCTGTTTCTTATTTTAAAGGAATGTAGTAAAGCACTGCAGCTTTTTGTGTCTCTTCTTGGCAACAAAACATAACAATTAATCAAGTAGGTTTTCTGTTTTTTAAGATTTTTGTAATTTCTTTTTTTTTAGACAGAGGGAAAGGGAAGGGGAAAGAGAGGGAGAAAAACATCAACGTGAGAGAGAAACATCGATCAGTTGCCTCTTGTACGTGCCTGTTCCTGCATACAAAATCAAACCCGCAACCTAGGCATGTGCTCTGACCGGGGATCAAACTGGTAACCTTTCACTTTGCGGGACGATGCCAACCATGATGCCCAACCAACTGAGCCACCCCAGTCAGGGCAATCAGGTAGATCTTTATTGAATAAAAGTAAATTTGCCTCAGTTGTAACCCAGAGGATCAGGGCATTGGTGGCAGTTCTAAGGTCATAATAGACTTACAACACTTCTCCAGGGTTTCTACAAGGATAAGCATAAAACAGTATTAGTATGTGATGGGCCTGTGGCATGGAGGCATCAGTAAATCCAAAATGAGAATGATTAGGATTAGTGGTTTTTGTCTAGCTAAAAACTGTTTGGTGTCTTGGCTTAAAAGTACTTCTTTTTGATAACTAGGAATGTGGTTGAGTTTGTTTTAGCAGTCTAAGAATTTTATTCAAGTTGCTGAAGACATAAAAGATACCTTGGCAATTATACTTAGAGCTTTATGTAGAAAACCCTTAGGAATTGAGCAAACACACAACCTTTACAACTGGTTATATTTTCAGTTCCCCTAAACAAGAGTTTGGAACTACGGCCAGTTGTGGTTTCAAGTACAGATAATATCTATATAAATCACACAGATTGCAAGGCAGTCCTTCAAGCCGAGGGAATGCCCTTGCAACTTTGTACCCAGGATCACTCCTATTCATGCTCCTTATTGGGTTATCCAGAGGTTCATGTCCCTTGCTTTTTATTGTAGGCACCAAAAGGTGTTCTTGGTTTATGACTTTTGAAGGCTGGGGGAAGGGTTAAGAGGGAAATTTGACAATGGAGAACATTATTTTCTTAAGTGCATAAATACATCAGGGAAAAACAGAGGACAAAGGAGAAAAGAGGATGAGATGCCTTTAACTTTATTCTATAGTTCTGTCACCATGATAATTCACTCAGAAAGGATGACTTTAGTATTTGGTGTTAAAAAGAACAGGTCTGGAAAAAGTACATGCCCGCACTGAGAAACAGTGGCAGATTGAGACCTATTGTATTTTTTAAGTGATTCTAGGGCTGTCCAGGTATCCTGATTTAAAAGCTGCTTGTTGAGTCAGGAAATTGTATCTTGTTCTGAGGTTTACTGTAATAAAGTACACAGTCCTAGGGGATGGTACTGCTGGCTCCATGAATCACTTTACAAGCTAGCTGTCCTGACCCAAGCCCCTTGATTTATTTATGCCATGTTATAGTAGGAATGGCAAATATGTAAGCCACACACGGTTTCTGGGATGGGGTGGGCCTTTACCTGGGAAATTGTCATAAATCCATAAAGTGAGATAGGGCAGAACAAGCTGCAGCTCATGTCACATACAAGAGATCTCTTCCTGTTTTATAGGAATTTACAGCTCTAGAACTGGTTATAAGTACAGCATTCTCCTTGGAATGTGTCCTTGGACGTGTTATATGCTGTGTTTTAGCCTACCTAGTCATAGTTTCATTGCTTACAAATCTAAAAAACAGCTCTGAAATGTTGTCTAGTCCTGTTGTCCCTAATATTTTCTCTTGTATTTACATCTTCAAGGTGGAATTGACTTGAATATTTTAGATTGTGACCCACAGGATTTTCAGGCAACTTTTTTTTTGGGGGGGGGGGGTTGGAAACTATAGCATTGGACTACAAGCCAATGATGAGTCATCGACTTTTTTATATAAGTTTATGATGCCAGTATTTCAATAAGATTAGAATGCTGCCTAGCTTTTGGAACTTGATTCCCCAGCACTAATAAAGAGATTCTGTTAGATTTGCACTTAGGATTTATATGGGTAGCCAAATATTGAGCCAAAATGAGCAACATAATTTTTCATATTATCTTTTATTCCCCCCCCACCCTTTTTGACAACCATCAGCTTGTTCTCTTTATCTATAGGTGTTTCTGTTGTGTTTTGTTCATTCATTTGTTTTTTTAGGTTCTACATATAAATCAGATCATATGGTCTTTGTCTTTCTAACTTATTTCTCTTAGAATAATACCCTTCAGGTCCATCCATGTGGTAGCAAATGGAAAGATTTCATGCTATTTTATTGGTGACTAATATTCCATTATGTATTTGTGTATGTTTTGTGTGTGTATGTATCGAGGTCTGTCTGGAAAAGGTCCAGCCATTGTTAACATAGCAAGAATGGTTTGTGGAACATCAGTGTAACCTGGCAGCCAAAGGTAGTGTACCAGAATGCGTGTGTGTGAACAGTGACAACTTCACTGTACTAGTCAGTGGGGGTAGTAGACACTGTTGAGTGAGCATGTGTACTGTGTGGCTGTCACATTCAAAATGACTAAGGTTGTAAAGCAACGTATCTGCATCAAATTTTGCGTTAAGTTTGAACATTCTTCCACAGAAACTATTTGGATAATTCTGAAAGCTGCAGCTATGGGCAGCTGGTGATTGGCAGCTTCATCATGACAACAAACCCACTCATGCATCACATCTCATGCAGAGTTTTTTGGTGAAACATCAAATCACTCACATACTCAGACCCCCTACATCCCAGATTTGGTGCCCTGTGACTTACAGATTTTCCCAAAACTAAAATCCCCTTTGAAAGAGAAGCGATTTCAGATAGTGGATGAGATTCAAGAACTACAATGGGGCAGCTGATGGAAATTAGGATAACTGTATGAGGTCCCAAGGTGCCTACTCTGAAGGTGACTGAGGTGTCATTGTCCTATGTACAGTGTTTCTTGTATCTTCTTCAATAAATGTGTCTGTTTTCATATTACATGACTGGATACCTTCTGGACAGACTATATATATATATATATCTCATTTTTATCCATTTGTCTATTAATGAACATCTAGGTTGCTTCCATTTCTTGGCTATTCCTAGTAATGCTGCAGTGAACATAGGTGTGCATGTATCTTTTCAAATTAGTGTTATTTTTTCTTTGAATACCTAGAAGTGGATTTGCTTTATCATATTGCAGCTCTATCTTTAATTTTTTTTAAGGAATATCCATACTGTTATACATAGTGGCTGCACTAATTTAGTCCCACCAACAGTGTACCAGGGATACCTTTTCTTCACATCTCTGTCAACATTTGTTTGTTGATTTATCAGTGATAGCCAATCTCACTGTGCTTTTAATTTGCATTTCCCTGATGATTAGTGATGTTGAGCATCTTTTGGTGTCTGTTGGCCATCTGTATGTCCTCTTGGCAGAAATGTCTATTCAGATCCTCTGCCCGTTATAATTGAATTGGGGTGGGGAGGTGGTTTGGGTGTTAAGTTGTATGAGTTCTTTATATATTTTGGATATTACACCTTTGCCTGATATATCATTTCCAAATACCTTCTAATTCAGTAGGTTGTCTTTTTGTTTTGTCAGTGATTTCCTACTTTGTGCAAAAACTTTTCAGTTTGATAATGGCCCCATTTGTGTTTTTGTTTCCTTTGCTCAAGGAGGTATTACCAAAAAGATATTGCCAAAAGTGGTATCACAGACTTCCCTGACTATGGTTTCTTCTAGGAGTTTTATAGTTTCAGGTCTGACATTTAAGTCTTTCATACACTTTGAGTTTATTTTTGCATATGGTGTAAGAAGGTGGTCTGATTTAATTTTTTTTTAAAGATTTTATTTATCTTTAGAGGGGAAGGGAAGAAGAGAGGGAGAGAAATATCAATGTATGGTTGCCTCTCATGCATCCCCTGCTGGGAACTGTCCTGCAACCCAGGCTTGTGCCCTAACCAGGAATTGAACCGCAATCCTTTGGTTCGCAGGCCCGCGCTCAATCCACTGAGCTACAGCAGCCAAGGCCATGATTTAATTTTTTTTGTATGTATCTATCCAATTTTGCCAAACCACTTAACGAAGAGATTGTCTTTACCCCGTTATATATCCTTGCCTCTTGTTATAGATTAATTGACCATATAAACGAGGATTTATTGCTGGCTATCCTGGTCCAGTTATCTATATATCTGTTTTAATACCAGTACCATACTGTCTTGATTATTGTAGCCTTATAATATAGTTTGATATCAGGAATCTTGATACCTACACTTTGTTCTTTCTCAAGATCACTTTGGCTTTTTAGGGTCTTTGTGATATGTAAATTTTACGTTTAGTTCTAATTCTGAATTCAGAATGCCACTGGTATTTTGACAGGGATTGCATTGAATCTGTATATTACTTTAGGTAATAGCATTTTAACAATATTAATCTTTCTAATTCATGAGCAAGGTATATATCCTTCCATTTATTTGTATCATGTTTAGTTTCTTTCTTCAGTGTACAGATCTTTCACCTCTTTGGTTAACTCATTGGTATTTTATATTTTTTGATGCAATTGTGAATGGTATCATTTTCTTAATTTCTTCTTTTGATGCTTCATCATTGGTATGTAGAAAAGCAACAGATTTCTGCATATTGATTTTTATATCTCGCAAATTTACTGATGTCATTTATTAGTTCTGATAGTGTTTTTGGTACAGTCTTTAGTGTCATCTGCAGTATCATGAAATCTGCAAATGGTGAGTGTTTACTTCTTTCTTTCCAAATTAGATGCCTTTTATTTCTTTGTTTCTTCTGATTGCTGTGACTAAGACTTCCAATACTATGTTGAATAGAAGTGGTGATAGAGGGCATCCTTGGCTTATTCCTGATCTCAAAGGAAAGGCTTTCTCACCTTTTCACCATTGAGTATGATATTAGATGTGGATTGTCATGTAGGACCTTTATTATGTTGAAATATGTTTTGTCTACATTCACTTTGTTGAGCTTTATCATAAAATCATGCAGAATTTTGTCAAATGCTTTCTCTGCATCTATTGAGATGACCACATGGTTTTTATACTTTGTTTTGTTAATGTGGTGTATCATATTGATTGACTTATGGATGTTGAATCTCTTTGCATCCCTGGGATGAATCTTACTTGGTCATGACATATATCATTTTAATGTATTGTTGAATCTAGTTTGTTAATATTTTGTTCAGAATTTTTGCATCTGTGTCCATCAAGGATATTGACCTGTAACTTTCTTTTGTTGGGGTGTCTTTATATGGTTTTGGTATCAGGCTAATGCTGGCTTTATAAAATGAGTTTGGAAGTGTTCATTTCTCTTCAGTTTTTTGAAATTGTTTAAGGAGGATGGGTATTAATTATATGAATGTTCGGTAGAATACACCTATGAAGTCATTTGGTACTGTGCTTTTATTTGTTGGGAGTTTTTTTCTTTATTTCTACTTCAATTTTATTGCTACTAATCGGTCTGTTTAGATTTTTATTATTTCTGGCTAGGTATTGGAAGCTTATAGACTTCTAAAAATGTATCTATTCTTTTAGATTATCAAGTTTATGGGTTATAATTGTTCACAATATTCTTTTAATGGTTCTTTTTATATCTGTGGTGGTGACTGTAACTTCTCTTTCATTTACGATTTCACAGATTTGGGCTCTCTCCTTTTCTTGATGAGTTTGACTAAAGTTTTGGCTATTTTACTTATTTTTTCAAACAATCAGCTCTTGGTGTTTTCCCTTTTCACTGGCTTGATGCAGAGTAGCAACACTTGGAAGCCATTTGTTGAAGATGGTAGAGTCACGCCATGGAAGGAGGTTGGGTCTCTGAGTTGTTGCTTGTATGAGAGCCACCCACTGATGAGAGCGGTCATTTTGGACTTTGCATGAACATGGAATAAACAAGTGCTTGATCTGTTCTTAAAAACAAAACGAAAAACTTAGTTTTATTGATCTTTTGTATTGATTTCTAAATTTCTATTTTGTTTATTTCTGCTGTGATCTTAACCATTCCCTTCTTTTTGTTTACTGTGGATTTTGTTTGTTCTTCTTTTGCTAATGCCTTTAGGTATAGTTACATTGTTTATTTGAAATTTTTTTGTTGGATTGTTTCTTGGGGCAGGCCTGTGTGTCTATGAACTTCCCTCTTAGTACTGTTTTTGCTACATTTCATAAATTCTGAAAAGTTGTGGTTTTTTAAATTTATTTCAAGATAGTTGTTTATTTCTTCTTTGATTTTTCTCTTTGATCCAATGGTTTTTTAGTAACATGTTATTTAGATGCTTGATATGATTTCAGTCTTCTTGAATTCATTGAGGCTTACTTTGTGACCTAATATATGATCTGTCCAGGAGAATGTTCCATGTGCACTTGAAAAGTAAGTGTGTATTCTGCACCTTTGGGGTGAAATGTTCTCTAAATATTTATTAAGTTGATCTTGTGTGAAGTGGCATTTAAGGCCATTATTTTTCTTATTAATTTTCCGTCTGGAGTCAGTATGTGAACAGGGTATTAAAACCTTCTAACATACTGTATTAGTGTAGATTTCTCCCTTTATGTCCATTAATAATTCCTTTATTTATTTAGGTGCCCCTCTGTTGGATATATAGATATCTATAATTGTTATTGTATCCTCTTCTTGATTTGACCCCTTTATAATTATGTAGATTCCTTTTTTGTCTTTCTTTTACATTTTTTGTTTTAAAGTGTATTTTGTCCAATACAAGTTTTGTTACTCCATCTTTCTTCCTGTTTCTCTTTTTATGGAATCTCATTTTCTGTCCTTTAAATTTCAGTCTGTATGTGTGTTCGGTTTGAAGTGAGTATCTTGTAAGCAGCACACAGATGGAACATGTTGGGGTTTTTTTTCATTCTCACCCAAGGATATATTTATTATACAGATAGATGGAGGGAAAGAGAAAGAGAAACATCAGTGTGAGAGACAAACATCGATCAGTTCCTTTCCATATATGCCCTGAGCCAGGGATTGAACTTGCAACCTTTGTGTACACTACTGTGTTCCATCCAGCTGAGCCACCAGCCAGGACAGATGGGTCATGTTTTTTAACCCTCTTAGCCACCTTATATCTTTTTATTTAAGTATTTAATCCATGTACATTTTAAGTAGTTATTGATAAGTATTTATTGCCATTTCGTTCATTGTTTTTAGGTTGTGTTTTATAGCTATCCTGTGTTTAGGTTCCTTTCTTTTTGTTCTTTCTATTTGTGTACATTGAACCATATATATAGATATATATAGAAAGGATATAATATATATTAGTTATAGTGCTTTCAAAATATATATATTTCATATGCTTTTTCAATCAATACATTTATTGAAAGAATATATATAGAAAGACTATAACAACAATATATAAGAACAAAGCAGTTGCAAAGCACTATTTTTATGTATTCTTTATATTTTTATACATACATATAAAATCCTGACCTTTACCGCACACTTTATACTCACCATGATGTTTACTTGGATCCAGACTTTGACTCCTTTGTTCATACACCCACATGCTCCTATTTTTTTAGAGCAGCTTCACAGGAGTAATTGCTACTAAGGTCTGTCCAGAAACCATGTAATATGAAAAGTAGAAACATTTATTGAAGATACAAGATACAAGAAACATTATACATAGGAAAAAGATACCTTAGTCACCTTCAAAGTAGACACCTTGAGACCTCACACAGTTCTTTCAATTGCCATCAGCTGCCCTATCATATTTTTCTGAATCTTATCAACAGTTTGAAATCTCTTCCCTTTCAAAGGGGATTTTAGTTTTGGGAAAAGCTGTAAGTCACAGGGCACCAAATCTGGGATGTAGGGGGGCCAAGTCACCTGGGTGATTTGATGTTTTGCCAGAATACTCTGCATGAGATGTGATGCATGAACAGGCATATTGTCATGATGCTGTCAATCACCAGTTGCCCATAGTTGCAGTCTTTGGGATCGTCCAAATAATTTCCATGCAGGAATGTTGAAGCTTAACACAAAATTTGATACAGATTCGTTGCTTTACAACCTCAGTCATTTTGAATGAGATGGCCACACAGTACACCTGCTCACTCAACAGTGTCTTCCGTCCCCAGTGACTAGCACAGTGAAGTTGTCATTGTTCACATGTTCATTCCAGTCCACTCTCCTTGGCTGCCAAATTACGTCAGTGTTGTGCAAACCATTCTTGTTATATTAACAATGGCTGGACTTTTTCTGGACAGACCTTGTCATATATATATATATTTATTTGATTTTCCTTATGGAAGACAGCAAGTTCAGCATCCTTCTACATCTTGGACCTTCTGATTTTTCATTTTAACCTGAATACTGTATCTGTTAATTAAAATTTTTATTTTGAGATCATATATTCATATGTAGTTGTAAGAAATAATACAGAGAGATCTCCTATACTCTTTAGGCAGATTCACTGGTAGTGATAACGTACCAAACCAAAATGTAATATTTTGACAAGATCACAACCAGGATTTGGCCTAGATACAGAACATTTCTCTCACCACAGATACCCCTTTTATATCTAACTCCTACTTCCCTCTCACCCCCACACCATATTTATCTCTTGGCAGCCATTAATCTGACCTCCATTTCCATAATTTCATCATTTCCGAATGTTGCATAAATGGAAACATATAGGATGTAATCTCCTCAGATTTTTTTCACTCTGAATAATTATCTGGAGATTCATCCAGATTTTTGTATCTATCAGTGTTCATTCCTGTACATTTCTCTACAGGTTTTTGTATGATCTTATTTTATATTTCTGTAATAAATGCCAGGTGTACAATTACTAGGCCATATAGCAGTTGCATATTTAATATTTTAAGAAACTGCCAAACTGTTTTGTAGACCATCAGTACCATATTATGTTCCTAGAGCAATATATGAGGGATGCCATTTTTTTCACATTCTCACCAACATTTGGTGTCATCTCTATTTTTATTTTAGCAATTCTTTTGCTTTTAATTTTTAAAAAATTTTATTGAATTTATTGGGATGACATTGGTTAATAAAATTATACAGGATTCAGGTGTACAGTTCTGTGATACATCATTGTGGGTTCACCACCCAAAGAAAAGTCTCCTTCCATCAACATTTATTCCCGTTACCCTCATTTGCCTCCCCTCAACCGCCTTTCCCTCTGTTACTCAGTATACACCTAACGAGTTTTTTGTTGTTGTTGTCTGATTTTGCTTAATCCCTTCAACTTTTTCACCCTGCCCCACAACCCAGCTCCCCTCTGGCAGCTGTCAGTCTATTCTCTGTACCTATGAGTCTGTTTCTATTTTGTTTCTTAGTTTACTTTGTTCATTAAATTCCACATATAAGTAATGTCACATGGTACTTGTCTTTCTCTGACTGGCTTATTTCACTTGGTATATTGCTCTCCAGCTCCATGCTGTCACAAAGAGTAAGACTTCCTTCTTTTTATGGCCATGTAGTATTCCATTGTGTAAATGTACCATGATTCTTTTATCCACTCAGATACCAATGGGCACTTGACATGCTTCCAAATCTTGACTATTGTAAAAAACATTACAGTGAACATAGGGATGCATATATTCTTTCAAATTAGTGTTTTGAATTTCTTCAGAATTACTCCCAGAAGTGAAAACACTAGGTCATAAGGCAGTTCCATTTTCAGTTTTTTGAGGCAGCTACATACTGCTTTCCACAGTGACTGCACCAATTTGCATTCTTGCCAGAAGTGAACAAGGATTCCCCTTTCTTCACATTCATCCAACACTTGTTTGTTGATTTATTGATGATAACCATTATGACAGATGGGAAGTGACATCTCATTGTGGTTTTAATTTGCATTTCTCTGATGATTAGTGACCTTGAGCATCTTTTCATATATCTATTGGCCATTTGTATGTGCTCTTTGGAAAAGTGTCTATTTATGTCCTTTGCCCATTTTAATTGGATTATTTGGTTTTGTGTTGAATTTTATAAGTTCTATATAAATTTTGGATATTAACCCTTTATCAGATGTATCATTGGCAAATATGTTCTTCCATTCAGTGGCTTATCTTTTCATTTTTTGATGGTTTCCTTTGCTGTGTAAAATCTTTTTAGTTTGATGTAGTCTCATTTGTTTATTTTTTTATTTTGTTTCCCTTGCCTGAGGAGATATGTCTGAAAAAAATGTTGCTACAAGAAATGTCCAGGATTTTACTGCCTCTGTTTTCTTCTAAGATTTTTATGATATTGAGTCTTACATTTAATTCTTAATCTATTTCTCATCTATTCTTGTGTGTGGTGTAGAAGATGGTCTAGTTTCACTATATTTTTGCATGTATCTTTCTAATTTTCCTAACATCATTTATTGAATAGATTGTTTTTACCATATTGTATGTTCTTGCCTCCTCTGTCAAATATTAATTGACCATAAAGGCATGGATTTATTTCTGGGCTGTTTATTCTGTTCCATAGATTTACATGCCTTTTTTTATGCCAGTACCATACTGTTTTGATACTATGGCTTTGTAATATAGTTTGATATCATGTAACATAATTCTATCAACTTTTTTCCTCACAACTGCTGTGGTGATTTGGGGCCTTTGGTGGTTCCATGTATTTTGGAATATTTGTTCTAGTTCTGTGAAATACACCATTGATCTCTCAATAGGAATTGCATTGAATCTATAGATTGCTTTGGGTAGTATGGACATTTTAATGATGTTAATTCTTCCCATCTATGAACACAGTATATACTTCAACTTATTTATATGTTCTTCAGTTTCTTTCTTCAGTGTTTCATAAGTCTCCAAGTATGGGTCTTTTGCATTCTTGGTTAAATTTATTCCTAGGTACTTTATTTTGTTTCATGCAATTGTAAATATGATTGTTTTCTTAGTTTCCCTTTCTTATAGTTCATTATTGGTATATAAAATGCGACTGATTTCTGGGTATTTATTTTGTATCTTGCCACTTTGTTGAACTCATTTATCACTTGCAGTTTTTTGGTTAAATCTTTAGGATTCTCTATGTGCAACATCATGTCATCTGTAAATAATGACAGCTTTACTTTTCCCTTTTCAATTTAGATGCCTTTTATTTCTTCTTATCTGGTTGCTGTGGCTAGGACTTCAATACTGTGTTGAACATGAGTTGTGAAAGCAAACATTTCTATCTTGTCTCCCCCTGCCCCCGATCTTAAGGGAAACACTTTTTAGTTTTTGCCTATTAGATATGATATTGGCTGTGGTTTTGCAATATATGGCCTTAATTACATTGAGGTATGTCCCCTCTATTTGCATTTTGTTGAGTGTTCTATCATAAATGATTGCTGGATTTTATCAAATGCTTTTTCTGCAGCTGTTGAAATGATCATATGGTTTTTATCCTTCATTTTATTTATGTGGTATATCACATTTTTTGATTTGTGGATATTGTACCAACTTTGCATCCTCAGAATAAATTCCACTTGGTCATGGTGTATGATCTTTTTAATGTATTGCTGGATCTGGTTTACTAATATTTTGTTGAGGATTTTGGCATCTGTGTTCATCAGAGATGTTGGCCTGTAATTTTTTTCTTTTTTCTTTATCCTCACCCAAGGACATGCTTATTGATTTTAGAGAGAGGAGAAAGGACAGAAAGAGAGAAGGAGAGAAACATCAATGTGAGATCAGAATATCAATTGGTTGCATCTTCTACAGGACCCCCGCTGGGGACCAAATCCAGAACCTAACCATGTTCCCTGACTGGGAATTGAACCTGCACACTTTTGGTTTATGAGATGACACTCCAATCAACTGAGCCACACCAGCCAGGACTAATCATTTTTCTTTGTGATGTCTTTATCTTGTTTTGGAATTAGACCAATACTGGCCTCATAAAGTGAGCTTGGGAATCTTCTCTTCCTCTTGAATGTTTTGGAGTAGTTTGAGAAAATAGGTGTTAGTTCTTCTTTTAAGGTTGGGTAAACTTCACCTGTGAAGCAAATCTGGTCCAGGACTTCTGTTTCTTGGGAGTTTTTTGTTTTTTGGTTTTTGTTTTTTTAAATTACCACTTCAGTTTTTATTAATTATAATCTATTTAGATTGTTTGATTCTTTCCGATTCACTTTTGGCAAGATTGTATATTTCTAGGAATTTATCTGTTTTATCCAGAGTGTCCCATTTGTTGGTGTATAGTTGTTCATAGTATTTTCTTAACCATCTTTTGTATTTTTGTGTGTGGGTGTGCCAGTTGTTACTTCTCCTCTTCATTTCTCATTTTATTTGGGTTCTCTCTCTCTTTTTTTTCGTGATGAATCTGATTAAAGGTTTGTCAGTCTTGTTTGTCTTTCCAAAGAACCAACTCCTGGTTTTATTGATTGTTTTTTTGTATTGTGTTTTTTAGACTCTATTTTATTTCTGCTCTGATCTTTATTTCCTTTCTTCTACTCACTTTGAGCTGTTTGGTTGTTCTTTATTCTAGTTTCTTTAAGGTGTGAAGTTAGTTTGAGATTTTTCTTCTTTCTTGAGGTAGGACTGTAATGCTATGAATTTCCCTCCTAGGAATTCTTTTGCTGTGTCCCATACATTTTGGGTTGTTGTAGTCTCATTTTCATTTGTTTCAAGGTATCTTTTTATTTCTTCCTTGATCTCATCGTTAACCATTTATTGTTTAGTAACATGTTATTTTGCCTTTGTGCCTTACTGTCTTCAGTGGTTTTTTCTTCTGATTGATTTCTAGTTTTTTACCATTATGATCAGAGAACATGACTGATATAATTTCAGTCTTCTTAAATTTATTGAGACTTGTTTTGTATCCTAATATATGGTCTGTGCTAGAAAATGCTCCATGTATACTTGAAAAGAATGTGTATTTTGCTGCTTTGTGATGAAATACTCTGAAGATATCCATTACATCCATCTGATTTAGTTTGTCCTCTAAGGCTTCCATCATCTTCTTGATTTTCTCTCTGGAAGACCTATCCATTGAGATCAATGGAGTGTTAAAATGACTGTATTTCTGTCTGTCTCTCCCTTTATGGTCATCAGTATTTGCTCTATATTTTAGGTACTCCTTTGCTGGGTGCTTAAATGTTTACAAGGCTTATATCCTCCTATTGCACTGATCTTTTTAGCATTGTGTAATGTTCTTTTATCTCTCTTGATGTGGCCTTTGGGTTTTTTTTAAGATTTCATTTATTTATTTTTAGACAGAGGGGAAGGGAGAGAGAAAGAAGGAGAGAATGTGTGCTCACCTCTTGCATGCTCCCTACAGAGGACCTGGCCTGCAACCCAGGCATGTGCCCTGATTGAGAATCAAACTGGTAACCTTGTAGTTTCCAGGCTAGCACTTAATCCATTGAGTCATACCAACCAGGGTGTGGCCTTTGTTTTGAAGTCTATTTTGTCTGATATAAGTATTGCTACCCCAGTTTTATTTTTCCTTTTGATTGGTATGAAATGTCACTCTCCATTTCTTTTCTTTTATTCTGAGTGTATTATTCATTCTGACATGAGTCTCTTTTAGACAGTGTATATGAGAGTCTTGTTTTCTTATCCATTCAACTTCCCTGTATTTTCATTAGAGATTTGAGACATTTACTCTTAAAGTGATAATAGTACTTCCAGCCAAGATGGAGACATAGGTAGATATACTTTGCTTCTTCACACAACTGAAAGGATAACAACATATTAAAAAAAAACAAAAAATAACCAGAACTGCCAGAAAATTGAACTGTATGGAAGTTTGACAACCAAGGAGTTAAAAAAAAAAATTCATCCAGACAGGTAGAATGGGCAGAGACTGGCAGCCAGGGTGGAGAGTACTCATGGTAAATTGGCACCTGGAGGCCTGGGGGATGGGAGGCAGCAACTGGGGAACAAGATAGACCATACAACCCAGGGTTCCAGTGTGGGGAAATGAAACCTCAAAACCTCTCACTAAAAAAACCTACGGGGATTGAGGAGGCAGAAAAACTCCTGGCCTCACAGAAGACTTCATTGGAGAGACCCACAGGGTCCTAGAACATACACAAGACCACCCACCTGAGAATCAGCACCAATAGGACCCAATTTACTTGTACGTAGAAGAGGAAGTGACTGAAAACCACCTGAGAGCTGAGCAAGAGGCATTATTTCCTCTCTGACCCCTCCCCCACATACAAGACAACAACACAGCTATGTGGGTTACCCCACTCTGGTGAATAGCTAAGCCTTCATCCCTTACTACTTAACAGGCATGCCAAGAGGGAAAAAAATGGCCGAAATGAAAGAACAGTTCAAAGCTCCAGAAGAAATACAACTAAGAGTTGAAGAGATAGCGAACCTATCAGTTGCAGAGTTCAAAATGCTGGTAATCAAGATGCTCACAGAAATGGTTGACTATGGTTGCAAAATAGAGGAAAAAGTGAAGGCTATGAAAAGTGAAGTAAAGGAAAATATACAGGGAACCAACAGTGAAGAGAAAGAAACTGGGACTTAAATCAACGATTTGGAGCAGCAGGAAGAAATAAACACTCAACTGTAACAGAATGAAGAAACAAGAATTCAGAGAAGGGAGAGGCTTAGGACCCTTCAAGACAACTGTAAACATTCCAACATCCCAATCATAGGGGTGCCAGAAGGAGAACAACAACAGCAAGAAATTGAAAACTTATTTGAAAACATAATGAAGGAGAATTTCCCCAGTCTGGCAAAGGAAATAGACTTCCAGGAAGTCCAAGAAGCTCAGAGAGTCCCAAAGAACTTGGACCCAAGGAGGAACACACCAAGGCACATCATAATTCCATTACCCAAGATTAAAGGCAAGGAAACACTCTTAAAAGCAAGAGAAAAGGAGGGAGTTACCTACAAAGGAGTTCCCATCAGACTGTCAGCTGATTTCTCAAAAGAGATCTTACATGCAAGAAGGGGCTGGGAAGAAGTATACCAAGTCATGAAAGGCAAGGACCTACATCCAAGATTACTCTATCCAGCAAAGCTATCATTTAGAATGGAAGAGCAGATCAAGTGAGGTCAAGGTAAAGGAGTTCATCATCATCAAGCCCTTAATATATCAAATGTTAAAGGTACTTAGAAAAAGATGAGAAATACAAACAGTAAAATGATAACAAACTCACAACGATCAACAAGTGAACCTAAAAAAACAAAAACAAATTAATCAAACAATAGAACAGGAACAGATTCAGAAAAAAAGAGATCACATGGAGGGTTATAAGCAGGGAAGGAAAGGGGGAAAATGGGAGGAAAGGTACAGGGAATAAGAAGGATAAACATTAGGTGCAAAGTAGGTGGAGTTTAAGGCTAGTATAGGAAATGGAGAAGCCAAAGAACTTATATGTATGACCCATGGAAGTTAACTAAGGAGAGGGGGAATGGGAATGGAAGATGGGGTACAGGCACTAGGGGAATAAAGGAAAGAAAACATGGGACAACTCTAATAGCATAATTAATAAAATACTTTTTTTATAACAAGTCAGGACCAAAAATTTTGCTAATCCACCTAATACAGAGAAACAAATATAAAGAAGTAGCCAAAATAGGAAGACAAGGAAATCGACTTCAAATGAAAGAGCAAGAGAATTCTCCAGAAGAACTACGTGAACTGGACTTCCAGCCAAGATGGAGGCATAGGTGGACACACTGTGCCACCTCTCACAACCAAAATTAAGGACAACAAAGATTTAGAAACAAGAAAACAAACAGAACTCATAGAAAATTGAACTGTATGGAAGTCCAACAACCATTCATCCAGACCGGTAAGAGGGGTGGAGTCGCAGCAGGAAAAAGTGGAGGTGCGGATACGGGCACACAGGCAGCAGTAGCTGGAAGATCCCAGGCACACAGGTGGCAGCTAGCAGACCCCGGGCACTAGGTGGCAACTGTGCAGACCCAGTGAGGCCACACCAGGTGGCTGGCTGACCAGGTTGTCCCACATTCACGCACAGATAATCCAGGCAAAGGGAAAGTGGCGGAAGGGACTGGAATCCAAGAGAGAGCACAGAGCAAGTGCCATTGTTCCCTCTCAGACCCTGCCCCCACATACAGCATCACAACCCAGTCACTGGGCTGCCCCACCCTGGGGAACACCTTAGGCTCCGCTCCTCACTATGTAACAGCCACGACCAGACCCCCAAAAAAACAAAACAGAAACAAAAATGGCTCAACCGGAGAACAAATCAAAGCCCCAGAGCCAATTCATCTAAGTGACGAAGAGATAGCCAACCTATCAGATGCACAATTTAAAGCCCTGGTGATCAGGATGCTCACAGAATTGGTTGAATTTGGTCACAAGTTAGATGAACAAATGAAGGCTACAATAAGTGAAATGAAGGAAAACGCACAGGGAACCAATAGTGATGGGAGGAAAACTGGGACTCAAATCAATGGAGTAGACCAGAGAGAAGGAAGAAACAACCAAACAGAAAAAAATGAAGAAACAAGAATTCAAAAATGAGGAGAGGCTTAGGAACCTCCAGGACATCTTTAAATGTTCCAACATCTGAATTATAGAGGTACCAGAAAGGGAAGAAGAAGAGCAACAAGTGGAAAAGTTACTTGAACAAATAATAAAGGAGAATCTCCCCAATCTGGCAAAGGAAATGGACTTCCAGGAAGTTCAGGAAGCTCAGAGAGTCTCAAAGAAGGTGGACCCAAGGAGGAACACACCAAGGCACATCATAATTACATTAGCCAAGATTAAAATGAAGGAGAGAATTCTAGAAGCAGCAAGGGATAAGGGCACAGTCACCTACAAAGGAGTTCCCATCAGACTGTCAGCTGATTTCTCAAAAGAGACCTTCCAGGCAAGAAGGGGCTGGAAAGAAGTATTTCAAGTCAAGAAAGGCAAGGACCTACATTCAAGATTGCTCTATCCAGCAAAGCTGTCATTTAGAATGGAAGGGCAGATAAAGTGCTTCTCAGATAAAGCCAAGTTAAAGGAGTTCATCATCACCAAGCCCTTATTATATGAAATGTTGAAGGGACTTACCTAAGAAAAAGAAGATAAAAAATATGACAGTAAGAAGACAGCAAACTCACAGATATTAACAACCATAGCTAAAACAAAAGCAAACTAAGCAAACAGGTAGAACAGGAACAGAAACACAGTAATGGAGATCACATGGAGGGTTATCAACAGGGAAGTGAGAGGAGGAGAGAGGGGGAAAAGATGCAGAGAATAAGTAGCATAGATGCTAGGTAGAAAATAGACAGGGGGAGGGCAAGAATAGTATGGGAAATATAGAAGCTAAAGAACTTATGACACATGGACATGAACTAAAGGAGGGGAATGTGGGTGGGAGAGGGTGTGCAGGGTGGAGGGGAGTGATGGAGGAGAAATGGGACAACTGTAATAGCATAATCAATAAAATATATTTATTAAAAAAAGAAGATCCATTCACAGTTGCTTCAAAAAGAATAAAATATCTAGAAATAAACCTAGCTAAGGATGTAAAAGATCTGTACTCAGAAAATTATAAGATACTGAAGAAAGAATTTGAAGATGATATAAGTAAGTGGAAGCACATACTGTGTTCTTCATGGATAGGAAGAATTAACATTAAAATGTCCATACTACCCAAAGCAATCTATAGATTCAACATAATTCCTATCAAGTTTCCAGTGACATATTTCACAGAACTAGAACAACTATTCCAAAAATTTATGTGGAAGTACAAAAGGCCTGGCATAGCAACAGCAACCCTGAGAAAGAAGAACAAAGTTCCAGAATCGCACTGCCTAATATGAAACTATACTGTAATGCCATAGAAATCAAAACAGCGCAATACTGGCATAAAAACAGACCTATAGATCAATAGAACAGATAGATAGCCCAATAGCCCAGAAATAAACTAACACCTTTATAGTCCATTAATATTCCACAGAGGAAGCAAGCATATACAATGGGCTAGATAGTTTATTCAGTAAACAGTGTTGGTAAAATTGGACAGATACATTCAGAAAAATGAAAAAGAACCAACCATCTTCTTACACTACACACAAGAATAAATTCAAAATGAATCAGAGACTTAAGTGTTAGACCCAAATCCTAGGAAAAAATATAAGAAGCAAAATCTCAGACATTGCTCATTGCAATATTTTATTGGATATATCTCCCCAGGCACAGGAAACAAAAGAAAAAAAACAAATGAGATTGCCTCAAACTAGAAAGTTTTTGCACAGCAAAGGAAAACTTCAAAAGGAAAAACATCAAAATAAAAAGACAACCCGCAGAATGGCAGAACATATTTGCCCATACATCTCATAAGGGATTAATACCCAAAATTTATAAAGAACATGCAAAACTCAACACCAAAAAAAAAAAAATTTAAAAGTGGGCAAAGGACCTGAATAGACATTTCTACAAAGAAGACATACAGGTGGCCAGTAGACATATAGAAAGATGCTCAACATCACCAATCATCAGAGAAATGCAAATTAAAACCACAGTGAGATGTCATCTCACGCCTGTCAGAATGGCCATCATCAATAAATCAACAAACATGTGCTGGTGAGAATGTGGAGAAAGTAGAACATTTTTGCACTGTTGGTGGGAATGCAAATTGGTGCAGCCACTGTGGAAAGCACTGTGGAGTACCTCAAAATATTAAAAGTGGATCTGCCTTTTTACTTAGCGACCCCACCTCTGGGAATATATCCGAAGGAACCCAAAACACTAATTTGAAAGAACATAAGCACCCCTATGTTTGTTGCAGCATTATTTACAGTCTCCAAGATATGGAAGCAGCCCAAGTGTCCATCAGTACATGAGTGGATAAAATAACTATGGTATATTTACATAATATATCACTACTCAACTGTAAGAAAGAAGAAAATTTTGCCCTTTGCAATGGTATGGATGAACCTGGAGAATGTTATGCTAAGTGAAATAAGCCAGTCAGAGAAAGACAAATACCATGTGATTTTACTTACATGTGGAATCTAATGAACAAACTGAACTAACAAGCAAAATAGAGACAGACTCATAGAGAGCTGGATGACAGTTATGAGGGTGTAGGTTAGGAAGTGGAAGGATTGAGCGTAAAGAAAAATGGACTCATGGACATGGACAACGATGTTGCAGGGGAGATGGCATAAGTGGACTAACTGGTAATGGAAAAAATATATAATAAAGGAAGGAAAAAGATATAATATTATGTTGGGGGTGGGGATTTATCTTTCACAAACCCTTTCAGTTTCCTTAACTTGCTACAGTAGTACCAGAGATGTGGGGTATTAATGACTCCTACTCTGCAGAGATAGTCATAGAACTACCATAGAAAAGATGTCCAAACTTTTAGCCAACCAGGAGCTGATTATAAGACCCTTGGCAGCTGTTAAACAATTCACAGGAGGTCATTTCATTTTGCTTCACCTGAGTCAAGCAGGAACAGTCTCAAATAATGTAAAGTTTTAATCCCTATTAAATTTCCTGTCAGTCTAATCATGAAAGAACTATTGAAGTTCTACATTTCTTGCTTGTACTTTTTATACTAATTTCTCAAGCCTTACTTCGTTCTCCAAATTAATCAAGGCAGGCATTCCAATGTTTGTCAACTCTGTTTAACTGAGGTTTTAAGAATAGACTTCACACAAGATACAGCTTACAGATTGCTTTAAATAAAATATCTAGACATATTTGTTTATCTTAGAAATTCATCAGCAAATCAGCCCATCTAATGTCAGTTCCTATAGGTCACCTGTCTGCCTAAGACTTTTTCAGTTACGTGGGCTTAGGGAAGACCTGAATTAAGCCACAGTGCTTTGGTCAAACCTTCTGCAAATAATTGTTTAACAGTTACAGAGATAGAATAGTGTTTCCAAATATTTTATTCACAATTATGTAAAAGATTGATTCTCTCTTAATGTTGCCTAATGGCATAGAACTAAGAAGATTAAAAGATAGCTTTCAAGATTAATTTTATGAACAATTTCTAAGAGTTAGGTTGTTAAGCTAGCATATGCTGCTTTATAGTAGCTAGAGTACCGTGTCTTAAAATGTGTTTAAAAGTAGGCTGGAAGGGAACTTGATAGGAATGTGATAAAACAAAATCAAGCAATGATTTTCATGGACGGAGTTGATCTGTAAGGTCTTCTGCTGTTCTTAGAGTATGTGGTTCTAGGTTTGTTCTCTGTGATCTTGAAAGACTAATTTATGGTCCTTCTCCACTTTTTTACTGCTGTTTGTTTCTTAACACTTTTCAGTGTGGCTTTTGCTCTCAGGTCTGAAACTGCTTTCTCAAAGTAACATTCTAAAAGCGAAGTCCAGTGGAAATTTTGCATTCTTTGTCTGGGCTTGTCTGCAAACAGTTTAAAGTATTTGATCTCTTGTTTCTTAAAACTTTCTTTCCCTGGCTTTAAGAATGCCATTCTCTCCCTTCTTCTACCACTAAGACTGTTCCTTCTCAGGTCTTTATAGACTTTTCCCTTACCACTACTATGTGCTCCTCCTCTGACCTTGGTGGTTTCATTCACTCCTGTTATCTCAGCTACCTTCTGTGATAACCACTTCCATATCCACATCTCAGGGCCTGGCTCCAGGCACATCAATATAACTGCCTACTAGGTATGTCCTCTCCCAATTTGTTAAGGTTGTTGTAAGGAGTAAATTAATCCATATAAAGTGCTTAGCAGAGTATCTGGCTCTAGAGTAATTATGCTGGAACTGTTGGTCATCATGAATTTCTACCCACTTCATTCAAATTCTTTTATTCATTCTTTTAAGGAACCACTGGCTTAGCCTTAAATCACCACTTTCCAATCTCTTTTCTTGGAATACTAGTATATGTCAAGTTGTGAATTAGTGTTCCACCCAGAAAATGAGGAAGTAGCGTTTTGTGGTCAAGTAAGTTTGGAAAATGGTTTATAACAGGGTTAGCAAACTTTTTCTGTAAAAAGCCAGACAGTTAATGTATTGGGCTTTGTGGACCAGTCAGTCTCTGTCACAGGCTCTCAAATTTCCTGTTGTAGCATCAGAACAGCCATAGAAAATCCATACACAAATGAATGTGTTTGCGTTCTGTTGAAATGTTACTTATAGATACTGCAATTTGAATTTCAAGTAATTTTCACAAAATAGTATTTATAACATCACAAAATATTTTTTTCTTTCAATCATTTAAAAATATAAAAGCCATTCTTTGCTGGTGGAAGGTACATGAACAGGTGGTGGACCAGATTTGGCCAGCAGGCTGTCATTAGGCTTTAAGAATACAGCCTCCAGTGGAACACATGTAGCCTGTACCATAAAAAGCTCTTATAAGTTGTGCACCAGTGTGCAGTTATGCCCAATGTTCCTCCTACTGGACCAAGGAAATCTTTTTTCATGGGACATTTGTCAACATCACTTGCCGTACTTCTGCAGAATAACTTCTGAGAAACACCGAGAGAACAACTGTGTGCTACAGGTGACAATTTGGTTGTGGAACAGACGGGAAACAACAAGAAAAATTATCTTGTCTTTATTACTCTTGCTCTGATCAGAGAATGGCAGTTTGGAAAATGGAATTACTGCTCTAAGGAAGGCACCAGTTAGGCACTGCAGCTGAGCCAGAGATTGGCTGAGTTGAAAGGGAACATGATAAACGTTCACACCATTGATCATCTTTCAGAAATGTGAAAAATGTGTGCTTTGGTGTAACGTGAGACAAAATAGAAGTGCTCTAAGAGAGATAAAATATCCAGTTGAGGAGGAAAATTTCCAGAGGTTATATGCAAAATACAAGCAGTAACAGTTATTTTCTACAGTTTTTACATCTTTATTATACTTATTAAAATATCATGCAAAGTTTAAAAGTTTTTAAAAATTTTGGTTTACATATAGTAAAATTGTAAAATTTGTCTCAAAATAATATTTTCAATTGTCAGGTTTTTGTATCTTTAAGTAGTAAATGTGTGTGACTCAGTAGGCACACAGATTTTTCTTATTAAATAATAACATTGCTATGCAGAAAAATGTCAAGTTTTTTTAAAAATTACTTTTACAGAAGATCTGCATTTCTCATTCTTTTATACCTACTGTAACCATTACACATATACGTGAAAAATCAGTACAGAAATTATGCTTTCTAAATTGTGTCTGGCATTTGACAAACAGCTAGAGTCTAAGGGAGGATGCAGAGAAGATGGAATCATCCCAGCTAACAATAATAATAATAGTAATTCATCTACCAAATGCAAGCATGGTCACTTGCCCACTTCTACAGAATATACCAACAGATGTTGCATTCCAACCTGTATAGGAGTGGAGTTCTTGTACTTTTTGCCAGCAAATTAATAGCAAGTGAATGATGGAATTGTTGAATCATCATTGGTACAGGGAGGTACTGAATTACAGAGTTGGTTTTCATCTACTTTGTCAAGACCTCAATAGTCCACCCCAGAAGTCATGCCTATATATCCCTAAAGCTTTCATATGCCTCATATCCAGCTTGAGGACTATCTTGGATATTTACTCTGTGGAACAACATCTAGTTTTTTTTTTCCCAAGCAGAGTACCACATCCCAAACGTTAGATGATTGGTATAATGTTGGCTATTTTGAAATCAAGACACTTAGCCCTTGATTGTGCTAGAAAGTGGAGAGTTAGTGTCATGATACCATTGGCATTCTTCTAGCAGATATCATAGCAAACAGGCTTGGAATGCAGTGCAAGCTAGAGAAAAGGCAAGAAGGGCCCCCCAGTAGCACAGTGTGGACAGCTGGTATGGACATGTTATCCATCTATGACTGGAAAAGTTTATATAAACAGTGGGACAGTGACAGAGTGCATGGATTAATTGCTTAAAGCATTCAATAATTCTTAAAACAGACATCTAAATAAATGGGTGTATTCTGGAGTTTAAGTTGTTAGAAACACTGTAAGAAGACTTTATTTTCCTTTGGAAACATAGCCTTCCTAAGAAAAGAAGGCACGGTAAATAGTATGGTCCAGCAATTTTCAACCTCTTTCATTTCATGGCACACATAAACTAATTACTAAAATGCTGTGACATGCCAAAAAAAATGTAGTTTTTGCTAATCTGACCCCCAAAAAAGGTATAATTTTGATTCATTAATACCAGACAGCTATTGTTGTGTTGGCTCTTGTCATATTTTTTTTTTTTTTGACAATCTAAGGGAAAAGAGGTTCAGTACCCCTGACTAAATAGTCAAGTGTTGAATGTTCTAAAATTTCTTGCAGCACACCGGTTGAAAATCACTGGTATAGACCAAAAGTGTGAATATAACAATGACAGGTATACCTTATTTTGAGCGGAATACTTATGAAAGTGAGGTTTGTATTCTGAAACTTTTGTGTTCATATTATACTATCATACATGAGGCATCATTATTGTGAAACACTAATGACAAAATGAAAGAAAAGACCTGTATAAATCTTTTTGGACACATTATCCCCAGATGTTTCTGTGAACCCACCACTTAGCTTCATCTCTTGCAGTTCATGCTAAGCTGTTTTTCCCCCCAGACCTCCAACACAAATCAGTGGGCTTAAGACATATTCACTAGGGATTTTGATAGGATTTGAGTAAATCCCTGACAAAAACTCCCTTGGCTTGCCAGCTGTTATTAAAGGCAGAGATTTAGAAAGCAGAAGATCCTAAATTCACCTATCTGTCTTGTGATGGCCCTTGCCCTGAAGATAGGAGGAAATTTGCCTACGAATACATTCTGAGATACTTGCCTAAACTTTTTTTCAAACAGTCTCTTTGCTAGAGCCACACCACAGAACTTATCTCTGCATGCTATTTCTAAGTCTAGTTACACTCAGTATTTTGAGTGTCTGCAATATCGTCAGAATTTTAACAGTTCAGAATAACTGATCATTTTTACTGTGGGATTGTTAGGCTTTGTAACTATTTATTGAATTAGGAAAAATAAATACAATTGCTAAAAACCCAGTCTTGGCAGGGATGTGGGGAATCAGGCATACCTAATACCCTACTCTTTGTCTTTGAAATTAGTATATCTTTCCATAAAGTACTGGGTCTCTAATTTACCTGGAGAGCTTCTTCAAAGCTCTCCAGGTGTTCATCTGCTGAAATTCAAATTCAGTAGATCTGGAGTAAAACACTGCCTTCCATTTTTAATAATTTCTTCTGTTTGAGAATACTATTTGTAAAGCAAGTCTGATTTTTTCTAAGTTATACAACTAGCCACAGCTATTGACCTAATTTTTTTTAATTTACTGATTTTATTCTTAGAGAGAAATAGAGAAACATCAGTTTGTTGTTCTACTTATTTATGCATTCATTGTTTGCTTCTTGTATGTGCCCTGACCAGAGATGGAACCCGCAACCTCCATGGATCCAGACAACATTCTAACCAATTGACCTACCCTGCCAGGGCCAACCTAATTATTCCTGAGCACTTTTTGTATTCCACAAATGAATCCCTTTCATAGATATTTCCCTCAATAGGCACTTTGGATTGATTTTCATTTGCTAAGAATTTCCTTATCCATTTTCTCTTTTTATATTATATTTTTTGTCACAACATAAATCTTCTCATATCATTAAACATAGAGTTTGTCTCTTCTTTTTGTTGCTCTGGTGTTTAGGAGTGATTTTCTAGTGGATAAAGGAGCTGATGGGTCTTTGTTCTACCATCTGGGAATCAAGAATTCAGAACTGTCATTAGTACTAAAAACTTTTTGACCAGGAGGGGAAAAGAAAGGCATAGGAGCTTCAAGAGCAAATAGTGTCATGGAAGCTTTTTTTTTTTCCCTTTCAGATGAGTATCGGTAATGGTAGCATGGTGAGGGCCTGAGCAATCAATCAAATAAAACACATATTCTTTAGTTGTATGAGTTTTCTCTGGAAATAGGTGGTCATTTAGGTAGAATCCGGGCATCACTTCTACACTAAACCAGAGATGGAGACAACTCACTGTAATAAACTGGGACTGTACAGACCAGTATAGTCTAAGCCTCTTATGTAGATAATATTGTTTTTCTTTCTGGTATAATGTTTCATCATAAATTGTAGCTCCCTGCACAATGTGAAGGAACAATGTTCTCAACATATTTGGGTATCACAGAAAATACATCAACTAGAATCCTCAAACATGGAGAATACATAGAGGTGCATTTTACATAAAATTTGGTAGTTGACTGATTTTATAGTTCTAGATTTCTTTTAAAGAAAGCTGTGATGTGCGCCATTATTTTACAAATTAATGTGGATCCTGTAAATTTTTGGTGGATTTTATTCTAATCAATAACTGAAATGACATACCAAATGAGCAGACATTATCTTAACAAGGTATTCCTTTCTCCTCTAGCTTTTTTTTTAAAAAGAATGTATCCTGAGGCTAATTTTGATCTCTGTAACTTCTCTTCTGAATTTTAGGTTTCATTTATATTGTCTCTTTTACTGCTTATAGACTTCATAGACTTTGCCTCATGTATACAAAATGCTAAACAGATTTAAAACTTTTTTCAAAAGCTAATTTGGATATATGTTCACCTGCTTTGACAAAAATCACAGCGTATACCACGTATGAACTTATGTCTCTTTCCTGTAAGGGTTCAAACTGGTACTGTAGTTCTGCTCTGTGAAGTCACCCGAGGTTCAGGGACATCCTGCCTTGCTGCTTTGCCCTCCCTGGGTTATTACCCCGTCCACATAATCCAAGATGGGTCACTACCATATTGTTTCCCGGCAGCAGGAGTGAAAATCTTCCATGAAATTTGTTTTATGAAAGTACCTCCTGGAAAACAAAGCTCTAGAACATTGGACTGCATAATGCATCATTTACAAGACAGTGACTATCCATAAAAAAGCTAAAGGTGTAGTTTTCGAAAGGCATTTACATGTCAGCTAATAATCAGCACAGTGATGGATAAAACTAATAGGTGACTCTTTGTATGAAACATGGGGGTGGGGTGGGGTAGGTGGCGAGTAGAAAGAATGCCCTTGTTTAAAGTCAAGGGAGCTCAATTTTATTTAAAGTAGTCATGGAAGTGGAGCTGGATTCCAGTATTTCTTGAAAGGAAGCCATACCATTTTTCCCATGAGGTTCTTTCTTTATTTTAGACCCTTTATCTCAAAATTGCTTTATTCTGTTGCTAGTACTTCTTCAGGGTATCATTGCCTTACAGCCCTATAGGAGATTGGACAGGTTTTTCTGTAATCAAATATTTATTTCAAGTTTAACCAAATATTGGAGCTCCTATAAATATCACCTCCTGTTCCTTGAACAGATCTTCAGTGTTACAATAAATGACATTTAACAGAAGTTCCGAGTTGGATCCAAGCCAGCAGCACTGAAGCCGTGGTGGTGTATCTGAGTTTGGAACCAGACTCAATAAGGAGGAGCACCAGGGCCCCAATGAGTCCGCTGCTAGTCACGCGTCCTGTCAGTGCTTCTCAGGCCTTTCTCACCTGCTCAGTCCCTCTGCTCCTCGCTCTTCCTACCACCGCCTCCTCATCCAACATGACTGAATGAGAGACAGATTTCTTGAGATTTAAAAAATAACTTTGTTGAGTTGTAATGTACATACAATAACAAGCATGCATTTTCAGTGTACACGATGGTGAGTTTTGACAGCTCTGTGAACCGTAGTATAACGGCCACCACAGTTGTGCTGCGATGCATTCCCAACGTTCCCACATCCCTTTCCAGTCATCCTGCAGCCCTCACTCACGTACCCAGCAACCACTGCTCTGCTTTTTATTTCTTTGCAGAGGAGATTACAGTTATTTTTTAAAACATATGAGAACAAATCTTTATATTTTTTAAACAAATGGGAAAACAGAAGCTTTCATTGTTTCTAACAAATACAGATACACACATCAATTTCTTGCCAGTCTGGGAAGCAGGCAGCCATAACCTGTAGTGGGTTCGATATATCAAAAATGTCTGTGGGGTTTTGTTTTGTTTTGCTTTTTGTTTTTCAGAAAAAGTTGAACTAAAAACTGAATACAAGATTTCCACACAGTTTTTGCAATCAAACTCATTTGCCTGAGCTGTAACTAACCACCAGTATCTGCCTTTATTATGTTAATTTTGATTATTTTGAAGAACTTCTGAAAAATAAATCAGTCCATATTGAGATCACTTTTCTATCCATTCTGGTGTCAGCGTATTCCTTAATATAGATCAGATTCTTTTGTTTCAGGTGACATGAGGTGAGCAGTCAGTCAGAGGATTCAGAATAGTGCCGTGCGGAGGCCTTGCTGCTTTGATGCAGAATGCTGTACTAGCCAGGGCCCCATTGTGCATTATTGCGTCAGATGCCCCAAGACAGTCTATATTTGGTGACATTTAAAACTTACTTTCCAGCATCAAAACATAAATGCTATACTTGTGTTTCATATTTATTGAATAGTACAGCAGTTTATCATAGTCCCGTCTGTGACTCTTGATCCAAGAGTCAGACAGCAGCATTTTATTGTTTGTTCTTTAAAAATAACATTTGTAACCTAAAAATTTCAGATAGCCAAGGGGTAAGGAGGGGTGGAAGGATTGAGCAAAAAGGAAAAAGGACTCATGAACATGGACAACAGTGCGGTGATTACAGGGGGTGAGGGTATAAGGTGACCTAATGTTAATGGGAAAAATACAATAAAAATAATTTTTTAAAAAAGAATTCTGGTCATAATAAGTCTCTAGAAGTAGTATCTGAACTTTTTTGCTTTCACAATCATCTGATCTCTCCTCTTTGCCTCCAAGGCCATCTTTCTAAAACCTTGCTTTACTGTTCTGGAACTTATCATGCATCTGTCTTCAAAAGTAAATCATTTCTTAGTCAGCATTTTGTGTACCCTCTGTCTACCAGGCTCTGGTTAGAACCCTTTGGGATTTCAATCTGTATTTATCCCTTACTGCCATTCCAGACCATCTGTACTCAGATTCAAAGCAACACTTTGAGCTTCTCTCTCCCTCTTTCCTTTCCCTGTAGGAATGCTCTAATCCAGTTAGGCAGTGTGTCCTCAGACATGACCTGTGCTTATACCCTCCCCACTTTTACTGTTTTTCTTATTATTTCAGTCAAAATAAGGCTCATCTCAATTCGCCATCCTCATCCTACAGTGATGTCTTTGTCCACTATGGTATTTCAGCATTTCCTGCCCATGTGATTTATCGGCACTTATCATTTACTGCCTCTTATTATTTATATTGCAATCCTACAGTTAAAAAAAAACACACCATTATAAACAAAATCATTTACACAGTTTTTTGATAACCTTTTTAAATACCTACCTATCATGTTGTAAGATGAAAAGAGTTCTGGAGACTGGTTGCACAACTGAACTGTACACTAAAAAATGGTTAAGATGGTAAGCTTTATGTGTATTTTATCACAAAACTTTTTTAATTTTTTTAATTAGCAAGCTAATAAATCAAAAGGCAAAAACACCCTCATAGAAACAGCAAAAAATAATTTTAAAGACCAGAGCCATAAACACAACATAGTTGGGAAAGCAGACACTGAACCTGTAGAAGAACTGAAGGACAATTACAGAGCAAATGCCTGTTTAACATACTCTAAACTGTGACAGTACCAAAAGGAAGTGCTAAATAGAAATTAGCAGTCAGGCAAGAGAAAGCTACAGGCATTTTAGGTAGAGAAAATAGCTTAAACCTGGGTGAAAACAAGTAACTCAGTGACACAGTGTCCTTGGTGGACAATGAAGAAAAAATAGATTGAAAATTGTAAGTGGTTAGATACTGAGACAGTAGCATTTGGTGTTGTAAGAAACCTGATAAAAAATGGCATTGGAGGAGTAGGATGGTATGGAATGATGGGGAGATCAGAGAATGGGTTTTAAGAATAATTTAGGCCCAAATTAAAGTACAGAAGTGTCTATGATAACGAACATGCAGAGGATACAAAGTGGTAGGTTCATTAAAAACTATTTAGGAAGAACCATCAAAACTTGAATATTAGTCATGGGAAGCAAAGAAGAAATCAAATTATTTTAATGCTGTCAGCCTATGTATCTAGGAATACAGTGGTTCAATTAACATTGAAACAAATTTGTTATGGTGCATGTTAAACTTTATTTAGTGTTGACATTTTACATTAAATATATTTCTGAGTCTCAACTTCCAGCCAAGATGGAGTCGTTGGTAGACACACTGTGCCTCCTCACACAACCAAAAGGACAAAAACAACCAGAACTGACAGAAAATCGAACTGTATGGAAGTCCGACAACCAAGGAGTTAAAGAAGATACACACATCCAAACGGGTAGGAAGGGCGGAGTCAGACAGGCAGGGCTGAGAAGACTCTCAGCACAGTGGTAGCTGACAGACCCCGGTGTACAAGGCAGCAGATGGTGGACCCACTGAGGCAGTGGATTGTGGAACAGGGCGCTGCACACAAGATGGCTGGTGGACCAGGCTGTCCCACATTCTTGCACAGATAAACCAGGCAAAACTGGGGAGCAGGACAGACCAGGGTCCCAGAGCCAGGAAATAAATCCTCAAACCACTGATTGAAAATACCTGTGGGGGTTGAGGTGCTGAGAGAAACACCTAGACTCGCAGGAGAGTTCGTTGGAGAAACCCGCAGGATCCTAGGATGTACACAAGCCCACCCCCACAGGATTCAGCACCAGAAGGGCCCAATTTGCTTGTGGGAAGCGGGAGAAGTGACTGAAAGCCAGCAGAGAGTGGAGCAAGCACCACTGTTCCCTTTCAGACCCCTCCCCCACATACAGCATCACAGCCCACTGACATGGGTTACCCTGCTTGGGCAAACACCGAAGGCTCCACCTCTCACTACATATAACAGGCATGTCAAGACAAAAAAAAAAAAATGGACCAAATGAAAGAACAGTTCAAAGCTCCAGAAAAAATAAACTAAGCAATGAAGAGATAGCCAACCTATCAGATGCACAGTTCAAAACACCAGTAAATAGGATGCTCACAGAATTGGTTGAATTTGGTCCAAATTAGATGAAAAAATGAAGGCTACGCTAAGTGAAATAAAGGAAAATGTACAGGGAACCAATAGTGGTGGGAAGGAAACTAGGATTCAAATCAATGGAGTGGACCAGAAGGAAGAAAGAAACAACCAAACAGAAAAGACTGAAGAAACAAGAATTCAAAAAAATCAGGAGAGGCTTAGGAACCTCCAGGACATCTTTAAGCATTCCAACACCCAAATTATAGGGATACGAGGAGAAGAGGAAGAGCAACAGTGAAAAAGTTATTTAAACAAATAATAAAGGAGAACTTCTCCAATCTGGCAAAGGAAATAGATTCCAGGAAGTCCAGGAAGCTCAGAGAGTCTCAAAGAAGTTGGACCCAAGGAGGAACACACCGAAGTACATCATAATTACATTAGCCAAGATTCAAATGAAGGAGAGAATTCTAGAAGCAGCAAGGGATAAGCAGACATTCACCTGCAAAGGAGTTCCCATCAGACTGTCAGCTGATTTCTCAAAAGAGACCTTCCAGGCAAGAAGGGGCTGGAAAGAAGTATTCCAAGTCATGAAAGGCAAGGACCTACATCCAAGATTGGTCTATATCATTTAGAATGGAAGGGCAGATAAAGTGCTTCTCAGATAAGGTCAAGTTCAAGGAGTTCATTATCACCAAGCCCTTATTATATGAAATGTTAAAGGGATTTATCTAAGAAAAAGAAGATAAAAAACATGTACAGTAAAATGACAGCAAATTTGCAATTAAAAACCATACCTAAAACAAAAACAAAAACTAAGCAAACAAGTAGAACAGGAACACAACCACAGAAATGGAGATCACATGGAGGGTTATTAACAGGGGAGTGAGAGGGGGAGAGGGGGAAGGTACAGAGAATAAGTAGCATAGATGGTAGGTAGAAAATAGGGGGAGGGTAAGAATAGTATGGGAAATATGGAAGCTAAAGAACTTATATGTATGACACATGTACATGAACTAAAGGAGGGGAATGTGGGTGGGAGGGGGTGTGCAGGGTGAAGGGGAGAAAATGGGACAACTATAGTAGCATAATCAATAAAATATATTAAAAAAATATTTCTGAGTCTCTAAATAAAAGTGACCTAGAGAGGAGCTCATAAGATGTTCAGGGACCAAAGTTTGAATTATCAGGCATTTCAGTCATGCTTGCTCAATAGGATCACTTATAGACTGGTTTTCACTGAGCTTAATTAACGTAGTATATCTGCCATACTCTCTGCAGTCTCTGTGGGAATTTGGAGAAAAGAGTAATAAGAAATGAGATGAAGGAGTGGAGAGAAATCCTAGTTGTTTACAACTCACTCTGGATAGTTAATTGGTTAAGTAACAAAAGAGGCATCAGAAACAGGAGAACAATGAACAATAAAAGCAAAAAACAAAATCATGGATACAGACAACAGAGTAGTAATTACCATGAGTGAAGAGAGGTGGGGAGAGGAAAAAAGGGTAAAAGGGGTCAAATATATGCTGACAGAAGGGCACTAGGTTTCAGGTGGTGACCACACAATAGCATATGCAGATGTCATATTATAGTTGTATAATATATATCATTTTAATAGTTGCATGTTTTTACATATAATTTATATAATTTTGTTAACCAATGTTACCCCAATAAATTTCATTTTAAAAAAGAACCTAGATTTTAAATTTCTTTTTTAAATTATATTTTATTGATTATGCAATTATAGTTGCCCTGATTTTTTCCACTTTTCCCCTTTCCCCATCCACCCAGTATCCCCTACTCCCTCCGGCAATATCCCCACCATTGTTGGTGTCCTTGAGTCATTTATATAAGTTCTTTGGCTACTCCATTTCCTATACTGTACTTTACATCTCCATGGCTATACTGTAACTACCAATTTGTACTTCTTCACTCATTCTCCTCCACTCCTATCCCATCTGGCAACCATTGAAAAGCTCTGTCTATCCTGGAGCTACCCTGTCTAAACTGTAAGGCAATCTCAGATGGCTGCTACTTGCCCTGGGCTTGGAGATTCCCAGGCTAAACGAAGCTGTGAATCTGAGCTGGCTGTTGCTAGTGCTGGACCTGGGGCTCACTGAAGCCAGGTGTTGCTTGTCTGAGAGGATTTAGGAAGTTATGAAGCCTGATCCAAGGCCAGCCATTCATACAGAAAAGCAGTTTGGGTGGGCCCATAAGTTGAGTGAGGTGTAGTCTATGTGGGTCTCCAAGACGGGTCCAATAGTGTTTGCCAGGTTGATGGAGTCTCAGATATGGCACCAGCTTGCCAGTTCTCTGGGGCAAAGGTTTAGAAAAGGGACATTGGCCTCTGCTCACCTAGATGACAAACATTTCTGTTTCTCCCTGTATAACACTGGTGCCTTTTGATCTGCTACCCTATGCTAGAGCTTAGAGGAAGTGAGTCTGAATAGGTGAGTCCTGCGTGGGTTCTGTAAGAGGAGCTGCTTGGGGCTTCTGCAGTTTCTTCCACCAGCTCACTCCCTGCTGGGTTTTGCAGCCAGAAGTTGTGGGGACTTATCTTCCTGGCACTGGAACCCTGGGCTGGGGTCCTGATGTGGGGCTGGGAGTCTTTTACTCCTGAGACATCCCTCCTGAATTTTGTCCACCACACATGGGTGAAGAATCAGCCCATTCTGCTTCTGCACCCTTCCTACCAGTCTGGTGAATGTGGTTTCTTTAATTCTGTAGTTGTCAGACTTCATTCAACTCAATCTCTGATGGTTCTGAGTGATGGTTGTTCTGTAGTTTAGTTGTAGTTTTGATGTGGTTGTTTGAAGAGGCAAGCCATGTCTGCTTATGCTGCCATCTTGATTGGAAGTTTTAAATTTATCTTAAAATTGGAGTAGATTAAACTGTGATTATATGTCCATGACAATAATACATCTAAAGCTATTCATTTCATTCTTGCTTTTATCTCTTTCCTGATGTTTTCAGGATTGTGGAATTTATGAAACATGATTATGTAATCATTCAATTTGAAATACCCATTTGGAGCAAGAGGGGAAAATAAACCTGGAAGCATCCTTTCATTCATACTCTTTTATGTCTTAATTGGGTTGGCCAAAAAGTCCATTTAGTTTTTTCTATAAAATAAAAGACATTTTTCACTTCCACCAATAACTTTATTGATTTGGATGTTTTGAGTATGTCGGCTATCTCCCACCTTTGGCTTCTAGTGAGAAAAGACCAGGGGTGCTGCTAAACATCTTCCAATGCATAAAACAACCCCAGAGCAAAGAATTATTTGGCCAAATGCCAATAGTTGCAAGAAACTTCACAAGCCACTTTTGACACGTTCCATCAGTCACAGGACCTTCTCCTTACACCACAGGTAACAAACACAAGGCCCACAGGCCAAATCCAGCCCTCCACCTTGTTTTATTTAGTCCAGCACCTTGTTTCTACCCAGCAGCAGCACTGAGCTTCTTGCCCCTAGTTAAGGAGTAGTTACATATAAGTCCTAAAATTACATTCGGTCCTTTGAAGGCCACCATGAGGCTGCTGTGGCCCCCAGTGAAAATGAGTTTGACACCCCTGCCGTACACCGCACAAATCTTTTTTGTGTTTCGGTTGCATTTTTACCTTTCTTGAAATAATAAAGCATAATACACTGAAATGTTGTGAATTTTCTTCCATCTTCAATATTAAAATGGTCGCACAAAAATTCACCAACTTTGATAACATTTTTTTAAATGCAAACTGATATGACAGCTGTCACAATAAAATCTAACAAAATTGTTTTGCATGAAGTTAAAGACAACTAAGCCCTACTAGAACCATCTTACAGAAAAAAAAACTGAACGAACTTTTTGGCCAACCCAATACATTTCTCTTAAATGTGTACACACATATTTAGCAGTCTCTTAAATTGTTAACCATCATCATTCCAATATTAATTATATCTCTTATTGACTAGTTATAGGAAGCTAAGATTCAGAAATTATCCAAAAAAAATTGAGCTGCATTTGCTGTGGATATTTGCCTCCTATTTCTGAAATTTTCTCAGAAGGGCAATAGAGGACAGGGGAGGTGGTGGCACTATTTCTTTTTTTATTTTTTCAGTCTTACTGGGTTTTGGGGGGGTTAGATTTTATTTATTTTATCTTTAGAGGGGAAGGGAAGGAGAGAGGGAAATACCAATGTGTGGTTGCCTCTTGTGCATCCCCTGCTGGGAACCGGCCCACAACCCAGGCATCTGCCCTGACTGGGAATCGAACCGCAATCCTTTAGTTTGCAGGCCTGTGCTTAATCCACTGAGCTACACCAGCCAGGGCTCAGTCTTACTGTTTCTTGAAGCTCAGATTCCTCAGCAGAATACTTTTAGAGACATCTTGATTCTATTAGAATTTGCAGGTCAAAGGACAGATTTAACTGTTCTGGTAGTTTCAAGCATTGGGAATGGAGTGAATAGACCGCTTGACTTAAAGTTGGATTTTTGCTACTACGTACTCATTATGCAGGTAATATGGCATGTTAGTCATGCAGTTGGGAGTTTCTGATCACTTTAAAAATTTCTGTGTCCACATTTTCAATTTTTGCTTTTAACTGAGGAGATGACCTAACAGGACAAAGAGTAGTATGACAGGAGGAGCACTGAAGTTTTTATTTTGCTCTGGGTTTGTGGCATCCATTATTTTATTTGCTTGTAGCATTCCCTGGTGGCTCATGGGAAATGAAGTCAGAATGTGCTCCACTAGCCACTCTTCATTTTCTGTGAATAGCCTTTAGTTGGTGAACTTCTGAAAGTCAATTGTTAATCCCCATCAAGGGTCATTTTCTTCAAACCATATTAGAGTTAGAGTAGGTGAATTCCAGATCTCAAACAGCTGACTCTGAATTTAAAAGGAATTATTCCTGGGTTTTTTTATTTTATTTTTCTTTTTATTTATTTATTTTTAAAGAGAGGAAGGGAGGGAGAGAAACATCAATGTGAGAGAGAAACATTGATCTGTTACCTCTCATACGTGCCTCAACCAGGGACTGAACCCACAACCGACACATGTGCTCTGACCAGGAATCAACCGACAGCCTTTCACTTCGCAGGACAGCACCCAACCACCTGAGCCACAGTGGTCAGGGCTCTTTTCTTTTTCATAGTGTTCTGTATCTTTCCATTTTTCTTCAGTGAAAGCATATTAATTTTATTGGAAAGTATCTTTTTTCAAAGAAGCAATTTTATTGCTTCTGAAATAAGTTTTTTTTTTTTTTTTTTGCAATTTGCTCTTTTTCACTCTGAATTCTATTCCATCTGTCCTTAACATTAAGTTTTTAGTGTACATACTTTTGAGTGCTATTGTTAAAACTTAACCGCATACAATCAACTATACAGTATGGTCTTTTCTATCAGAGGTATGAAGGCAAGGGTGTCAAACTCATTTTCACCGGGGGCCACATCAGCCTCGCAGTTGCCTTCAAAGGGCTGAATGTAATTTTAGGACTGTATAAATGTAACTGCTCTTTAACTAGGGGCAGGGAGCTCAGTGCTGCCACTGGATATAAACAAGGTGCCAGCCAGATAAAACAAGGTGGAGGGCTGGATTCGGCCCACGGGCCTTGTGTTTGCCACCTGTGTGCTAAGTGAACAATTTTTCTTATTCCTCAAAAGTTACATTGCCATTGCTACTTTTTAGCTTTTATATTCTTGCCTGACTTACAAATTTTTTTCAAGAGGTTATTCTCCCCTATAGTGCCCATTTCAAATTTACCAAAATTATGGATCAAAAAAAATACTACCTCTATTGCTTTCCAAAAATGGAAGAAAAACCTAAAAGCTAATATATCCATAAAAGTTACTGACATCATCCAGAGTTTACATAAATGTAAGTGCTGGCGGTGAAAATGGCACCAGGTGTTAGACCTTGGTTCAGCAACATCAATACTTGAGCTCTAGAGGCTAAGAAAGAATTCAGAGCCTAGCCTCAAACTTTAAGAGTCAGTTTATTTTGAAAGTCACAGAGGTAGAAGTGAGGAAACAAGTCACAGAGGCAAAAGAAAGGGTGTTTTGAACTTAGGAGAAAGAGAGACAGGGAAAAGGCACAAGGGGGTAAGGGGCGGGCAAAGGTGTGGGTGTGCTCCACAGGGAGAGGGCCTGGCTAGATCTTCTTTCCTAAGGGCTTATACTGGTAGGGATCTGAGGAGAGATCTCAGGGGAGAACCTCAATAAAATATTCATCAGCTTCCCAGGTGTGTCCTTTCAGGGCCATGGTCTCTACTGATTGGTAAGTGCCAGGGCAGGGGTCATTAGTCAGTGCAGCTGGTCCTGATGTCAGCCATGGAATCACCATTTGCCTGGTTTTGCTGCTTTTCTGGGCCTGGAGCTGAAACACAACTGAGGCCCAGATGATATCCCTATTGGTTAATGCCAGAGGGAGTGGTTGTACAAGGGCCCACCTGGGAGTTGAATGAGGTCAGTCTTTAGCCCCTTGTTCCTCCTCCAAGGGGGTCTACTGCATGACTAGAGATGTGCTAGGGAAGGAAAAGTCACCCTGTGGGCAAGGTCCTTGTTTTTCCAGTTTTGCCTGTAGGTAGGCCCCAGGGCTTTCCTCCTGGTGACCTTCTGTACTGGGCCCATTATCCTTGCTCCACTCTTGTCTAACTGCCTGCCCCATAAGTACAATATGTAATCAAAACATTTTATTCTCTTGACTGCCCTTTTTTAGGCACATACACATGTAGAAATCAATGTCAATAGTATACTTTTAAAATAGGAAGGAGAGTTGTATGTTCATCTATTAGAGAATTTTTAGAGGGTTAGAGCCCCAGGATATGGGAGAGAAAGTGTGATTCTGTACAGTTCAAAGTATATTATCAATGCTCAATAAAAGATAAATAGACAAAATTTCTGTTTGAATTGTATATAAAACAAAAAAAGACTTCAAATTATGTCTTATTAAAAAGACAGTATTCCAGTGGCTCAGCCTCCAGTGCCACATCCCATATTTTAAATTTTAGAATCTGAATTGTCACCTGTTGCTGTTTGGGAATGTGACATTTTACCCCAGAGATTAACTGTACCACACTAGCTAGCCAAGTATATTGCTTATAAAAGAATCTGGAATTCAGTCAAGAATCTCCAACAATGTAGAATAATTTTTACTATTTTCTATTATGATGTTCTCCTTAAGCATAGAATGGAACTGAGATCCCATCAATTTTTGTATCTTGATTTCAGCAAAGGTACTCATGACTCAATATAATTGAATTAAAAAAATCTATATTCATCTTTTGTCTGCCTGCTGCTGATGTGTAATTCTCACAGTGCACAGAAATGCAGCACCCTAATTGAGAAAGCATATTTCTCATTTCAGCTTTGTCAGTCTTTGAGCTTCCTAAAAAGGAACAGATGCTAGCAATCAACAGGAAACTGTGCGTTATGACACCATCTTGAACTCCTTCACCTTCAAGCTCATTTCACCACTTGACATATTTTTTTCAAGTGCTCAGCAGATATATTTAGACCATCATTATCCCTTTGGTGTTGACTGGAGCTTCGTAGAATACACCAAATGCCATATCTTAGAATTAAATAGTGTGTGGGACAGTGGAAAGCTATACTGAAGTCACTGAGGCTCTTCTTCCCTTCTAACAGCAAAGACTAGTTAAACAAATCTTCATTTCCATAATGTAAACTAATCTACAGCCTCCCTTTGTTCAGAGTTCCCCAGGCCTACCCATCCAGAACACAAAATATCCTTGTCAGAATATCCAAGATAGTCTTCCAATTTGTGGCTAAATTAAACCTCTTCCATATGACTACCATCAAAGCATAATTATCTTAACAAAGATGGAAGCAAAGTTAAACCTGGGCAGTGCATTCCCAGATTCAGCATTTTCTTGTGTCATAAGTTCAGGTCATTTACTTAGTTCCTGTAAATCAGACCTGTCTTCTCACAAATGACTTACGTAAAAGATGAGCTATTCAGGAACACATTTTAGACAGTGAGACTAATTGCTCACCCACTTCATTCTGATTATTTTGTAAATTCCTCATGTTCACCCCCTACCAAGCCGCACCTTCTTTTCCTTCTGGATAGTAACCAAAAAGCAGTTAGCTAAACCACAAGGAATCTGTAAAGTTTAAATTATTGTTTCAAAGTGTGCAGATCATTGCCAAATAAAGCCATGACTAGAAATTTAATTTGCATTAATGACATAAAAAGAATTGAATTATAGACATTCAGAATGCCTCAGAAACAGATGGCTGAGTTTCTGAATCCTGTTGACTAACAATTGTAATTTGTTATATACTCTATACATAAAAATGTTTTCAGTTTCCCTAATGCTTTCTTTTACGTGAAAGCAACTGAATAGTTTTCAAGAAATGAGCTAAGTGGGTGAAGTGTATAGATGACAAGATTATTCTTACTTTAAAAAAATTAGCTTTGTTTACTTTTCAAGTTTACCTATATCTAGGAATGCTTTTTTTCATTTTTTTCTTTTTTTATTGTTCAAGTATAGTTGTCTCCATTTTCCCCCCACCACTTCCCCCCACCCCAGCCATACCCACCTCCCACCCTCGATGCTACCCCCTTTGGCTTTGTCCATGTGCCATTTATACATGTTCCTTGACAACCCTCCCCCCATATCCCCCCATTATCCCCC
>PVKU01010203.1:0-54243 GCA_004027475.1 Anoura caudifer
GGGGGGGGGACTATAGCTTTTTTTTTTTTTTTTTCAGAGGAGGGGTGTGATATGAGGGGTGAAGGAGAAGGGGTTTGAGGTGGCCATCAGACATGGAGCCATAAGGGTCTAGATGAGAACACAATGCAGGAGTAGAGAGAAAGGGAGAAAGAAGGGCTGAGAAGTGCTCACCCACTGAACCTGGAGGTTGGAGGAGAGAAGGTCCAGGATGGCAGGTTCAGAGCTTCGGAGTCGGGGCGAGTGCTGGTGGCACCACATAGCCACTGGAACAGAAGCCATGTTTTCGGCTAGGGGATGAGTTTAGTTTTTTGGTTTTGAAGAGGTAGGCCATCAGTTGAGCTTTCTTGTGGTTAGAGATGTAGACCGTGAGTGCCACTGAGCAGGCTGGGCTGCTGACAGTGAAGGGACAGCTAGTCCCACAGTAGGGATGGGGGCAATGAGTGAGTGTGGATAGAGTGGCCCCTGCCATCTCCCAAAGAGCCGTGGGAGATGGCGGCCCTGGACTCCACTGGAGGTATTCGCATTAGGAAGGTGGAGGAAGAGGTAAAAAGTTGGCTCATATCAAGTGGGCTGGATCTCCACTAAGGGGCAGCCTTAGGTGGGTCCTCTTACCCTGCAGTGGCCTACACAGCCCCTAGCTAGTGTCCACTCTCAGCTGCCCCAGGGCAGAAGGGATGTTCAGGGCTCTAGGCATAATGGGCCTGGTGCTGGTCTGACCAAGCTGGGTGCCTCCTGGCTCCTGCTGAATTAACTGCTTTGTTTTTTCTCCCTCTTCTTCACTGTCCCAGCTGGTGTGCCTTGTGTGGCCTCTTTAACCAAAGTTTAACACATTAATGAGTGTTCTCCAAGCCACCTGTCTCCTTCCCAGCTTCTTAGAGGATTTCCAGAAATGGGGGCTCTCTTCCCCCAAAAGGCTGAGAGTTGACGTGGGAGCTGCCTGCAGGCTGGTGTGCTGCAGGCTCGGGAACCATACCAGGCAGCTCTGAGCTCCCATCTTGGGGGCAGTGACTGAACTGCCTGGGACCCATCTTCTCAAAGTGCAGCCCCAATGGGCCTCCTTTCTGCCTAACTGTTTCCCTGGGCTCTGTTGCGTTTAACAAGCTCTCAGTCTCAGACACACTGGTGTGCAGTGGGGAGGCCACTTGCTAACCGGAGCAGGCCAACTAAGACAGCTGGTCCCTTTTAATAGAAAGGCCTCTGGGCCCCAGATGATGGCCGGTTAATACTCTGCAGACTGTTGTTGATTTCGCCTCCTCCTCCTTGCTTTTTTGGCCTAATGATTCCATTTGCTGTTTTTGCTTAGCTTATCAAGCAGCCGGTTGTCTCACCCCAGCTCTGGAAGGTAAATGCATATTGCATTCCATTTCTCTGACTGCTTTTTTCTCGGGTATGGACGCTGAGGGGCCTTTGGGTGACTGCTTGTGCACTAACCAGGCTGCATGGGGTGAGGGGAGGGCTGGAGGGGGGGTGGCAGAGGGGGTGAGAGGCACTGACATGAGCATGGGTCTCACAAGGGTCACACTCGATGCTTGCATGGGCCATTTGAAAGGGGTGCAGGGGCCCAGAAATAGGCAAGGGTCCTGAGACACCTGCACCATGTCTCTGTGCCCCTGGGAGAGGCACTGTGGGACCAGAACAGGAGACCCACTTCTGCATCCTAGGTTTTCATGGGTTTTGTAACCACATATCTGGGTTTGACACCTTATTGTCTATCTTCTGATCAGGACTATGACCTTAAATTATTTTTCTTCAGTCCCGTATGTTCTCCAACCACTTCTTACTCTGAATTTCCCTTTCTTCCAACACCTCTCCACCCCCGCAGACTGCAGTCTCTGTGAGGTCCAGGCACACTGTGTTAGTGTCTGCCTGCATTAGCTTGTTCTCCAAATCCACTGCAGAGCCACGGCAGGGCCTGAGCAGTCCACAGAGGAGGTTTGCCCAGGGAAGGACTGTCCTCTGGCCTCCCAAGCTGGAGACAGCTTTCTGTTGCAGGCTGAACTATTATAGTCGAAATCCGGAGCATTTCCTGCTTGGTCCTCATCTCAGGCTGGTAGATTTGGGGAGAGTTGGCTACAGTTTCTTTACATAGAGAACAATTTCTAAGCCGCTAACTGGCTTCAATAGCTAATGATGTCTGCAGAGGTGAGGAGCACCTACTATGTAGGTTTCCTTTGATGGGGAGAAGAGTGAGCAAACTGAATCTGGGTGGGAGAAAGGGTGTTGCAACTAGTTCAAAGGGGAACATGGTCAGTGCTGAAAGAGATGATCGTGGATGTTCCTTTAAAACAAGGCAAAATAACTAAACCGAAGGGCAAGGCTGGGTTCCTTTGAACATCGTGTAAACCAATGATCCTGGTGTCCTCTGGCCACCACATGACTAGGCTGAGATAGCCTCATGAGGTCACAGAGTTGGAAGGACTTGGAGGTGTCAGGCTGGGCGCAGACCATCTCCAGATGTGTGGACTTCCTGGCTTTCCTGGGGACTGGAAGCAAACAGCACACCTACTCCATCCCATGTCCTTGTGGTTTGGAGGATGGGGACAGGAAGCATGTGACATTCAGTGGAACATGACAGTGTATGCAGTTACTGTCCCAGGATGTGCACCCCAGAACTGCTCCTCCTGGAGGGCTCTCATTCACGCCTGCCTTTCAGTTCCTATGTTTTTCCAATGTAATCACTCTTTTCTAATACACCTTAGGACGCAGTGTGAGAAGCGTTCTCTCCCATTCAAAACAGGAGATGAGATCAGTCAGCCACCTGTTGTTGAATACCCAGCAGGAGCACTTGTCTCTGCAAATTACCTAGGAACCTGATTTCCATGCTTTCTCATTCACCCCATAGTCGGAATTATCTTCTTAGACTTGCTCAAGCAGCTTAATCCCTAAGAGCCTATGCTGAATATTAGATCCAGGCTCATGTTCATGAGGAAGGTAGGATTCGAGCTAAGCACGGAGGACATAATTAGGAATGTTTTGAATTAGTTGCAGAATCATAGAAGTGTGATTGCTTTTGGCATGGCTGTCTCCTCTGGAAGCTGCTGGTTGGGATTTAGTATTCCCCCAAGTCCGGGATTGCTGTTAGTGTGAGAGCAGCCAGGGATGTTTTCGGCGGCTGTATTTCCTGAGTGTCAGGGGTGGACGGTCCAGGTCCTGATGGCCCCGCTGTTTCTGGGTACAACAAAGGGAAAGGAAAAGACATGTGTTGTGAGTGCAGGCATCTTGGGGAGCATCCTGGAAGTGTAACTGCACCCCTCACTCAAATGTTTGGGTATGGGAGAGGCCACAGTGCCCTGTTTAGGTCATCTTTGCCCTCCCTGAAGGCCCAGACATCGGCATTTCTGCTCAAATTCCACGGCTGCACGCTTGTCAGTCCAGAAGTCTTGATTCAAGATATTCTCCCTGGGAGGCAGCCCTTCTCCTCAAACTCCAGTCCAGTAACATGCATGATGACGACAAATTGAATTGGAAGGTGTAGAGCTGCAGTTTTTGTCTGCTTGTCCCACAGACTCTCAGTCTGCCCCCTCCTGGTGAGGAGGTCGTGGGGGAGACACCCACTGCCTGGGGGGACCACTCTCTCCTCCGAAGCACAGAGAAAGGCAGCTTTGGGTGACTTGTCTTTCTCATTGCAGTTGCCCCTGCTGCTCACAATAGGGTGTGTGAATTTGGAGGCAGGAGGGCTGGGCATGGCTTATGCACTGAACAACCTGGCTATGTGGTCACGCTTCACGCCTGGGGACGCACTGAGTCTCTGCTGGCCCATGAGGAGGCTTGGCACGGTGGTGTGCTTCCTGTGCCCAGGAAGGAGAGGACTGTAAATGTGGGGTGGTGTTGACGCGTCTGTGCTGGACTCAGTGTGCCTGCAAATGCCTCTGAATTCTGGGAGATGGACTGTCACAGGGAACTCAAAGTCCTGTTTGTAGCTTGGCAGTCCTGCTGGCTGGGTCTAGAGCTGCCAGACCTGTGTTCCCTGGAGCATGTGGTCTCCAGGAGCGGAGCAGGGGGTCATGGCTGGCTGCCCGCAGCATGTCCAGAGACCTGTCTAGGGTCAGAATTCATGTGAGTCTCTTTTCCAATACCCCTAGGAACTGGGGTCTAGACCCCTGGCATTGGCTGGCTTATTCTATGTCTGCCATGGGTCAGTGCTCACAAATGCAGGGTCTTTTGTGTTCCCGAACCCAAGCTTTAGGATAGGCTCCTGAGCTCCTAGAACCCATGTATCTTTAAGGATTGACCAGCTTTCCCCTCTTTGGCCCGCACAGTGGCTCTGCTATGGGGGGGTCTCCCTGCCTGAGGCTGGGTCTCTCCATGCACAAGCTTCCCTGGTAGAAGGTGGAGGGCGAAGCAGGACCCCTAATAAGGATGGGATTGGGACGCCAGGCTGGCGTCTGGCAAACTCAGCAGTCTGGCCGGTGGTCAGCCCCCTTCCTATTGTGCTGGGTCTGGGTCTGGGTCCGGGTTCCATTCAGCGCCTTGGTGCCTTGGCTGCCAACACCTGGCCAACAGGCCTAGGCTTCCTTGAAGAAAGACTTGATCAGATGCTGGCCATGGCCCCAGCATGACAGATGGACACGGTAAGACTTAAGCAGGCTCTGGTAAACGGGGGGAAGGCTGCTCTGAATAGTTCTTCGCCTTTCCTAGGAGCACCTTCTGCTCCATCATTGCTCAGCTAACAGAGGAGACCCAGCCACTATTTGAGACCACGCTCAAGTCCCAGGCCGTGTCCGAGAACAGCGACGTCAGGTTCACCTGCATCATCACAGGTAACTCGGCCATCTCTCTGCTCCGTCCACGGAGCGGGGCCCAAGGGCTCTGTGGAGATGGGGCCCGGAGGGGACAGGCTGTGCGCGCACACCGCGGTCTTCGTTTTCTCTCCAGTTTCATCTCCCTGTGGGGGCTGCAGTCCCGTTTGCCTCCCCTTCTGGAGCCACACACACCCTGCTCCTCTTCCAAATCCACCTTCAGTTAGGGCCCCTCACCCGCAGGCGTACACACACAACTGGTGACTCTGAGTTCCAGGACAAGGAGCCATTCAGTTGAAAGACATTTTTGAAGCCCTCTCCCCAAACCTCCCTATTTTACCATTTGAGTAGTTTGAGGTTTGGGAGTCTCAGGCCTGGAGACAGTGATGGACAGTGATTCTGATGGCAGGCCCTGTAGACACACCGCCTGGCTTGGAGTGGTGGCCTGTCCCCTTTTCGGTTTATGTGGTATGGAGTTGGTTAAACAACCTCTCAGTGCCTCATCTGTGAAGTCAGGATGATCGCAGCATGAACTTCATCAGTTTATTGTGAAACTGAATGCACTTTAGCTGCAGAGCATTTGGAATAGAACCTGGCACGTAGTAAGTACCATATAAGTGTTAGAAAATAAGCCAGTATCATTTGCATTTCATGGAGCTCCATGGTAGGGTTTGAAGCAGCGGGTTGGTAGAAGAAGAAGCAGAGTGATGGTCCTTGGAAGGGTTGGGTAGAGGATTGGAAAGTAGAACCCAGGCATTGCCCTTCCCCCAGGCCTCCCCGCAGACTCTCCCATTGCACCATCCTGACCCACTTCAGGTCGTGCAGGGCCCACCTATGGATGCCTGCCCCTGCCAGCTGTGTAGCCAGCAGTTCAAGGGCTCCGGGTCAAGGTTGCCTCCACAAGTGCATATTTTGTATCAAGGGCATTGGTAGTTTCCAGCTGTGGCACGCCCTGATTCTGGGGGACTTGTCTGCTCCAGCCAGCTAAACCACCTCTCCGGGACTGGGTTCCCCTGGGTGGTTCTCACCAGTAACCCAGGACCCTCTGAGCTCCAGCCTGAGAACACTGTCCCTTTCAGGGGATGCAGAGAGGTGCCGGTATCCCTTAACTTTGTGCAGCATAACACATTTTGCAACGTTCATCTGTTTCCATCATCACTGAAATTTTACACAACCCCATGAAGGGCTATATTTGTTGGATTTTACAGAGAAGGGGACTAGAATAGTTCCCACAAAGCTGGGGAGGAGGAGAGCCCGCTTTTGCTCTGCAGCCTCAGACGCTGCCTGCACACACCTGTGTCTCCGGCCTTGCGGTGGCGCTGGCGGTTAGGTGTGGCTGCATCACAGCCCCATGCTTTTGCACGTGCTATTTTCCCCACATAGAGAGCCCTTAATCCTTCTTTTTAAAGAAAATTATGTCTGCTCCTCATTCCTTTGGGAGCAGGAATACATCCATAACATGCTACATCAAAAAAAGGAGTTCTCAGGGCTGCCAACCTTACAGTAGAGGTTGAGTAGTAGTATATTTCTATTACATAAAAAAAAAGAAAATTAAATTTTATTTTACCAAAATAAAGCTAACACATGCACATCATTTAAGACTCCAAATTATACTAAAAGGCGTATATCAAAATATAGCACTTCACCCTTTCATAGAAGCAACTGTTTTCAACTTTAGCTGCTGCTTCTGGTGTGAGTATATCTCTGTAATACTGAGTAATATGTGAACACTGCTAACTTCTTCTTCTTCTTCTTCTTTTTTTTTTTTTTTACATCCTCACCTGGGGATATGTCCATTGATTTTTAGGGAGAGAAAGAGACAGACAGACAGACAGACATTGATGTGAGAGAGAAACATCAATCAATTGCCTCCCATACACTCTCTGACCAGGGATCGAACCTTCAACCTAGGTATGTGTCCTGACCAGGAATCGAACCTGTGATTTTTCAATGTATGGGACAATGCTCTAACTAACTGAGCCACACTGGCCAGGGCAATTCTGCTAACTTTTGAGTCTTCAAGTTGAGATGCTATCTAGTCTTCTTTTTATGGTAGATGAAGAATTGGTTCTCTACCATAATTTTCTTTGCTACCCATATTTATTTTCTCAATATAGTTGTATCACAATTTTTGCTCAAATCAATATTTGCTGTGTGCCTTGTTATACCTGTGCAATATTATTCATAACCAACATTGTAGTATACTATGATTGTATTTCTTCTGTTTTTCCTGAAGTTAATACTCTATAGAAAGTACTAAATAATATAATACTAAGCAGTTTTTCATTTAATTAGTTCTTGGTACCTATTGCTGATTTCTCTTATAACCTCTAATAGCTTTTTAATACCATTTTTTGCTAGGTCATTGCTATTGGTACTTGTCAGTTACCTCCTTGGAGACATTCCTCTTGCAGATTTCTAGTCCTCTCTCTGAATTGGTGGCCTGTGAGGCCTGATCCACAGCTCTCCTCCTGGGTCTTACCTTTGTCTTTCCCCTGGGTTGATTCAGTTTCCTGGATCTCAGGTCTTCCTTTTTCTTGGTTTACTGTACCACTTTATCGAACAGTAATTTCGGCAGGGCCTGAGGGTGGTGCAACAGCAAGAGGCCTTGTGATGCCTAGCTCTCAACCTGTCTCTTCTGAGTCATTCTGTTCCAATGTGACTTAGTCGCTCTGTGTCCAGTGTGCAGTTGCCATCCTAGGATCTCCCTTCACCATCATCTGGTAGATTCCCTTTATTTCTTTCTTATAATCAACTTCCTGTGTATTGTGTTCCACATTTCTCTCTTTTTTGATTTACATTTTTGTTTTGGTAGTTTCCTAAGAAGAGTATACGGGAAGTAGATGTTAGACAACTTGTGTCTGAAAGAAAATGTTGTTTTCTCTGTTTCACTCGTGATAGTTTGGCTGGGTGAAGTTGAAGTTGATATTAATTTTCTCTCAGAATTTTGAAGAGATTATTCTATTGCTTTCTTGCTCCTAATGTCACTGTTTGGAGCAGTAGGAGCTCTAGTTTGGTTTGGAACCAAACATGTTCAGTTCCAAATTCTTTGCATGAGACCATTTTCCCCCATCTTGGATAGCTTATAAGAAAGCTCTGCTGTTTCATAATGGTGTGTCTTGATATGCGTCTCTCTTCATCCTGGGGTGTGCTTGGGCACTTTCGATCTGGAAACTGAATGCCTTCAGTTCTGGGAAATTTGAGATTATTTTGATGTTGGTTTGCCCTCCCATCTTCTCTGTTCTTTCTGGAACTCCTGCCAGTGTGGGCATCTGCTCCCAAGGACTTACTATCTTATTTTCTGATCCTTTCCTCCCCTTTTATCTGTTTGTCTTTCTGCTCTTCTTTCTGGGACATTTCCTCACTGTTATCTTTCAAGTCTTCTAATTTTTAACTTCTAAGATCTCTATTTAAATCCTTTTCTATAGTATCCGGTTCTTTTCATAAATGTGGTATCTTCTGTTTACTCTCTGAGACTAGTAATGATAATTTTCTGAAAAGTTTCCTTCTCTCTGTGTAACTTGTATTTTTTACTGTTGACTTTCTCTATTTATTTTTGGTCCATAATCTTCTATTTGCAAGCTTTCCTCAGATATCTAGGAAGTGATTGACAGACAATGACTAAAAAGCTGATTGGAAGTTCTAAGCAAGTCGGAGGGGCTTGGCCATTGGGGTCTTCCCCGCAGGTGATTTGGGTGGGTGCCGTGAGGAGCTACCAGTGTTTCTGCACCCCCTTCCTCTCAGACCTCATCACCCCCTAGGGGACAGCCCCCTAGCATCTTGTTTGGAGGGTGAAGGCTTTGTGGGAAATACACAGATTAAAAGGTTGAGTGGGCTTTCTGCATAAAATACTTATTGTCTATGTATAGTTATTACATTTTTCTGTTTTCTATAGAATAGGTGTGCCCTCAACTGGCTTACCCTCAGGGCAGAGTCTTATCTTTCTGGTTATAAACCTCACCTGGTGGGGAAGGAGGTGTCACCCAGTGGTGCCAAGTGGATGAGGGGACCCAGAGATCTGGTTGTTTTTCAAGCAACTTTTTGTCTTTTTCCTCCTCCTTTACCCCCAGTCTCGGATACCCCTAGTGGGCAGTTCTTCCACCCTTTTGGAGTTTTCTGGTGTTCAAAGCGGGGTTCTCAGTTTTCCTCGCTGCTGGTGCAGGGTCTAGACAGCAAGGCCAGGCTGTCTTGGGTCTGCTAGGCAGTTTCTCCTTGTCCATCTGCTTTCCTACTCTCCCACTGTTCTTTCCCCTGTGGCTCTCCTTGCCTGTCCTCCCCTTACTTGTGGTTTTATATCTAAGGGGAAATCTCATTGGTGTTGTCTCAGTGGTTTGGGGGAGAGAGTGAAAATAGAGGGTCTCCTTATCTGGCCTTTTTACCCAGAAGCCTACTCCTTCTCTGCCTGGCAGATTCCTTCTCATCTCGCCAGGCCTGGCTGAAAGGGCTCATCCTCCAGGGGGTTGTCTTCAGTGTCTGTATGGTGAGCTCTTGCTCCCTCCTCCATGGCCCAGTATGTTTACACATCTCTCTCTCTCCATCAATTCTGAGATCAGAGCGCACACCTGACACGCTGTGCCCCTCAGGAGCTGGCACAAGGAAGGCGCTTGGTACACGTTTGCCAAATGGCCGTGCTGTGAACAGACCCCGTATCTCTTCCACTTCCCATGCCACCCGTTCGTTCTAGCTGCAGCTTCTGTGCCTTGGCAACAGCACCTGCTGTGGGGGCCTCGGGCCACTTGAGAGGTGCAGGCTTGGGGACGGCTATCCCTTCCCTCCCTGTGTCCTCTGCCCTTTGCAGCATGGACTCTGAGAGGAACGCAGAGAACCTGATGTGAGTCTGACTCATAGAATCTTGGGGTGTTTTATCAAATACTCCGATGTCATCATGGCAGCAAGTGTTTCCATTTCAAGCCCCAACCCAAAGGAGCAAACTTTTCTGCCCCCAGGTGCCATGACACCTGGGTCTCATGATGTCCAGCCAGGGCCAGGGCTTCTGCACAGGAGCCTCTCCCCTGCTGAGGTCCACAGCACTGTCACTGGGCTGCCACATTGCTGGGTCCCCAGCTACCTCTGACCTCCGCATCCTTGTCCATAATTGTGCCTAACTCCCTCTTCCCCTCCTCACCTCCACACATATGAAAAAACCCTCAGGCTACCTGGGTTTTATGCAGAGGATCAGGAAAGAGTTTCTGTTGCCACCGTAGTGCACTGTAAACAAGCCATTTCCAAGTAGCGAGGAGAAAAGAGAAAATGTAGGCTGGTTAGGAGAGAGGGAAGGCTGGGAAGGGTGATACAGAACAATCAGAGAACGAGAAACCAGGTTAGAAATCAGCTGTCCGCAGGGTGAGGCTGGAGAGGCTGAAGACCCGATAAGCAGTGATGGAAGGAGACTGCGCTTGGGGTGGTGAGCACACAGTGCAGTGTACAGATGATGCATCACACAACCGTGCACCTGAAATTGTGTAGCTTTGTTAACCAATGGCACCCCGATCAATTCAATAATAAATTTAAAAAATTAAAAATAAAAAAAAGTCATCAGCTCTCCACAGACTGGAAAGGTGGCTGGTGGATGGATGGGCGGGTGAGACTGGGCTGGGGTGAGACTGGCAGGGAGGTCCTGGCCTGTCTCCATGGAGACAACGGGCCACACTCACCTCTCTTCCTCCCACCCTGGCGGCAGCGTTTCTTAAATGGGCTGAGATGAGTCAGCCCTGCCAGCACCCTGCCAGGAGCAGGTGATGCCTTCCTGGTGGGTCGGAATGCAGTCCAGGCGAGGGAGAGGCGTCTGTGCTGGTTCCCTGCCGGTTCTGTGCTGGCTGAGCTGTGAGGGATCCCTTGGGCACTGAGAGAGGAAGAGGACGACCCTGAGGTTCTTTTGTCTCAGAGCAGACACACAGGGGATGGTGGACCTTGGCTGGACTTTTGGCTCCTGTGTCCTCCAGGGGCTCCTCAAGCCAGAGTGCTGCTGTCCTCCTTGAGGCTGCCCATTGCTGTTCAGCAATGGAGGCTTCCTTCCCTCGCCTTCCTCAGTACTGCTGTGGGCTCTGCATTGGGGGATGTGTATGCGTGTGTGTGTGTGTGTGTGTGTGTGTGTGTGTGTGTGTACACACACATATATTGCGGCAGGAGGAGGAGGAAGTACCAGAACCAGACCAGACGGATAGAGGGGCTGAGCCTTTACACAGAACCAAATTCCTGAGGAAGCTTTGCAGGGCCGTGAAGTCTAACTAATGACTGCTGGGTGCAAAAACTGGCATGTTGGTCCCAGAATGCCCCACAGAAAGGGCACTAGAAATGGGAAGAAGTAGACCAGGGCTGTGCCATGGGCCAGCTGTGTGACCCTGGGTACATGCCTTAGTTTCTTGGAGACTCACCTTCCTTCTGCATGAAATAGGGATTAAAACGCTGCCTTGTCTGTTCTACAGAAGAGAAGGATTTGAATTTTGGCTCTTCTTACCAGCTAGGTGACTTTGGGTAGGAGCCTTCATTTCATGGGCTTTGATTTCCTCCTCCTCAAATAGGGAGTTGTTAACATTCTTTGAAGGATTTATGTGAGGATTAGGTGAGATACTATGTGGAAAATGTGCAGCTCAGTGTTTGGCACATAGTAAGTCTTCAGTAAGTGCTAGCAATTGTTTTCACAGCATTGTCAGGAGGGCCAGAGGAAATTCTGTGTTTGAAAACCCTTTAAAAACTCCAGATTTCCATTCATCAAGATTCTTCTCTTGAATCTGAGCTTCTCCAAACTGGGAATGATGGGGATGAGACTACACGTCTCCAAGTAGGGTTCCAGCCTCAGGCACACTGGCCGTGAAGCAGAGGGCGCAGGGGGCGACAGGGAAGGGGAAGGCGGCAGCCTCCAGTGCCTCGGTGGGCTCCCCTGGCCAGGGCCGAGGTGTTTATCTGTGCATGCCTGCTGTGGGCACACACTGGGGTGAGTATGCATGCACAGCAGGGAGTGAAGGGCCTCTCCTGCTTTTGTTGTTTCAGGATACAGTCCTACCTGGGACAGGGCCATGTTCCTCCCCAAATAACATTTCCAAAACCCGCTGCTGCCCCGGAGCCCTAAGCTGTCAGGTCGGCCCCAGCTTTGCGAAGAGGCGCCAGTGGGTGGCATGGGGGCTGAGGCCCCAGCCTTGAGGCTATGGGGTTCATTCAGCAACCTCTTCTTTCCCCACCCCTGCCCCCTCGCTCCAGCCTGGCTAGACTCAGATGCCCAGGAGGCTGAGGCCCTGCTGGGCAGGTCATGGGGCAGGGAGGCTCTGAGCCAGGCGGCGCAGGGATGAGATCATCCCACAGGATGGTGAGGACACCTGTGCTGGTCCTGGCCACACACGCAGTGATGTAACCAGGGGCTTTAGCTTGCGGTGGAAACACGGGGTTCACTTTACAGTCAGGGCTGCCCAGAGCTTGTCCCTGGCTGTCCCGGCTGTGGCCTTGACTCTTGCTCCCTCTTTCTGTACACAGTTCCCCCGGTTGCCCTTTGTTCTCCACTGCCACACACTGCCGCTGTGTTCCTTCGTCAGGCATGCCCTCCCCCTGGTTTGTTTGTGCGCTCCTTCCCTTCCTTCTTCATGCTGTTGCTCATCCAGCAGGTTTCACTGAGTCACCAATGTGTGCCAGGTGCTGTCTTAGGGGGCGGGGTGTAGCTGTAAGGAAGGTATAGTTTCTGCCCACAGAGGACATAAGTCAGGGTAGGGAGGCACACAAGGAAGCGGTCCACTACAGTGCTGCGGAGGGGCGGTGCAGACACTGAACCCCCATTCTCTGGCCCACCCTTCAAGGCCAGTTCAGAAGCCCCTCCTGCCGTGAAGCCTTTTCTGACTCCCCAGTCAGGGGTGCTTGCACCCTTCCCTGCACCCCGAGCCCTCGGTGCATTGCTTCATTCATTCATCTATAAATACTCAATGAGCGTGATTCCATACCAGGCACTATTCTGGGGACTGACGACACAGTCATGAAGAACGCAGGTGGATAAGTCATGCAGCTGGTATCTCCATGGGCAGCTGGCGAGAACGGGAACAAACTCACAAACTCACAGTGTATAACATGTCAGGTAGCCATGCATTCTATGAAAATAAACATGGTACAAAGATTAAGAAGTGCAGGGAGGGAAGGCTTCTCTGAGGGGGTGATGTGAGGACAGACAGGGAGTTGAAGTGTGGGGTTCACATGGTGTGTGAGGGCTAAGTCTGCAGGGTCCCATGGCTGGGGTGCAGAGAGCAAGGCAGAGAGTGGCAGAAGCTGAGGCCAGTGAGCTAATGGGGCCCCCAGACCAGGAGGCCTTCATGACATGGGAGCTATTGAGGTGTTTTGAGCAAAGGAGCCCCTTGGCCAGCTGTGTTTAAAATACCTCCGTCTTGCTGCTGTGCTGAGAATGGACTAAGGAGAGGCCAGGATGGGAGCAGCCAGACCCGAGAGGAGGTTATTGCAGAAATGCAGACCCGTGTGAGCTCATGGGCATAGACCAGATTGGCGGTGGGAATGGCAAGAAGTGACCAATCCTAGATACATTCTGCACAGAGGGCCCTTAGGGTGGTCCAATGGGGTGGACATGAGAAAAGAAAGGGACAAAGGCTCACCTCTGTGTTTTGGGCATGTGCTGGAGAAGGACGGTGTTGCCATTTTCAGGGCTGGGTGGGAGCCCACCTGGGGGAGAGAACCAGGAGCTCGGTTCAGGCCACGTGAACTGCAGTACCTGTCAGACCTCCGAGCGGATGTCAAGTCCACAGTCAGAAGAACCAGGCGTTTGGGGAGAGGGTAGACTGCTGATGGGAACATGGGAGCCACGAGCATATGGTTGGATAAAGGCCATAGGGTGGGACTGGATGCCCTCGGTTGTGTGGAGGAAGAAAGGAAAACAGTTCCAAGGCCCGAGCCCTGGGGCACCTCTCATCTGCAGGCCTAGGTGGTGAGGATGAAAGAGATTAGGAACATTGGCCAGTGAGGCAGGAAGAGCCCCCTAGAAAGAGTGGTGTCTGGGAGCAAGTGAGGAACAAGTTTCAGGAAGGACTGGGGGAAGGGGAGTCAGTACGACAGATCGGCAGTGGGGGCAGGGTAAAACATAAGAATCAGCCACCGTTGGAGGCACAGGTGCCCTGGACAGGAGCAGTTCTCGGGCAGTGGTGGGTGGGAAAGCCTGCTTGGAGTGGAGCTAAGACAAAGGAGGACAGACAAGTCTCTCTGAGTTTATTCTGTGAGAGAACAGAGAAATGGGTGCAGGTATAAGAAGGGGACTGGGGTTGAATGGAGTTCTCTTTAAAGAAGTGGGTGGTACAGCAGGGTAATGTGCGGACGGCGATGATGTCACAGAGGAGAAGCTTGCTGATGCAGGACAGAGCAGGGGCCACTGTTGGAGAGGCATCTGGATAAGACAGGAGGAGGTGCGGTTCAGTGTGGGGGCTTCGGGGAAGCGTCAGGGCAGGTTACTCGTAGACAGTAGGGCAGGGGGAGCAGGTGCGCACAGAGTCAGGCATGTTCCTCCCTTGGGTGGGGACCCGTCTTACCTTTTTTGCTGAGCAATAGCTTGGCTGAGAGTGGGGACCTGTCCGTCAAGCTTCTTGCTTGGCAGTCAGCACACACTGAATATATATAATTGAGGGGACGCATGTTAGGAGTCTCGGATTCCTAATGTATTTTGCAAATCAGTTGGTGTTAGCTGAATTCATTGGGAAGGCTAGACAGGCTGTTCATGGAATTGACAGGAGTGCAGCTGTGCCCAGGCAGGGAGCGGAGCCAGGGTTTGGAAGGACACTGGGGCCATCTCTGGCTCCGAGCTCATTTTCTATCCTGATCACCAACTTTAGTTTTTCCATCTTCCCACAGACCAGCTCTGTCTGCTTCTCAGTCCATGTGGCAGAACATGGCTGCGCCCCTCCAAAGTTATATTTACAGACACAAGGGTTGACTGTCTCTATGCCCTAATTCCCAAGTCCTAGGTCAATTATTCAGATGAGCTGACTGGGTGTCTGTGACTGGACCAGTTAGTTTTGTGGCCAGGAAGGCAGGGACCATGTGACTCTAACACTTAGAATCTCTCCTTGTGGGTCCTGCTGGAAGTCCCCTGAGGGGAGGGCCTGGGAAGACACTTCAGTCAGCCTCACAGCAGTGGATGGGTGGGTGGATGGGTGGGCGTTTTAGTTGTGCCATCAAATACTAGCTCAGGTTCCAAGAATGAAAGGAGGAGGGCTCTTGCCAGTGGTGTTGGTTTTGGGGGACACTGCTGTGGATAGAGCTGTCTGTACAGTTGATCCAGTGAAGAAAGGAAGCTTATTGCTACCAGCCAAGGCTTTCTAGAAACTTCTTGCTTTTCTTCTTACTGGAAAGGTAGGGAGTTTCTCCTCCATGTTTGCCTCCCAGCTGCTGAGGAGGAGCAGTTTTCATCTGAGTCACCTCCAAGCCCTACTCTCCTGGAGCAGGTGGGCCGGGCCAGTCTTTCAGGTACTTTTCAGGGAGCCATGGCATCCTGTTCTCGCCACTCTTTTAGAACTGGTCTTCCTGCAACCCAATCTCCTCCTTCCTCCTTAGGATACCCAGAGCCAGAGGTGACCTGGTACAAGGATGACATGGAGCTGGACCGCTACTGTGGCTTGCCAAAATATGAGATCACTCATCAGGGAAACCGCCACACGCTACAGCTCTACAGGTAAGGGAGGCGGGGCTGCTCAGCCCTGCCTGCCCTCCCAAGGGTTCTCTGGCCCAGGCCTGCCCTCGGAGATGGAGTCATCTGCATGAAGGTGCCTAGGAAGACCCTAGGGGTGCAGGGTGGGGGGTTCTGCTGCTGAGTTCAACCACCTGGTGGTGTACCATGTCTACCTGCCCGCGTCTGGGATCTCCTGAGGCCAGGGTGGGAGAATCTGTGACAGCCAGAGAGCCGAGTGCAACCGCAGGCTGTCCAGACCTGCAGAAACATTTTCTGTGAGGTCAACTGCCAAAAAAAGCTCCTGCGTCATCCTCCCCGAGGGGCTGTGTGGGTCACCTGCTTCTGCAGGGAGCTCTCCTGTGCCCAAGTCTAATCCCCCCATGGAACAGCAAGATCTTGGTCAGCTCCCACCTCCTTGCTGGCCTCAGTTTCCCCAAGTATAACAGAGAGTGTGGGGCGTGGCCCTCAGGGTGGGTCCTGTCAGGACCAGGGCAGCCTGCTCAACTCTGACAGGCTCTGGCTGCGGGGAGTGGGGGAAGGGTTGGCATCGAATTCTCCTGCCTCCAGGTGTCAAGAAGAAGATGCTGCCATCTACCAGGCCTCTGCCCGGAACACCAAGGGCATCGTGTCCTGCTCGGGGGTCCTGGAGGTGGGCACCATGACTGAGTACAAGATCCACCAGCGCTGGTTTGCCAAGCTGAAGCGCAAGGCTGCGGCAAAGATGCGTGAGATTGAGCAGAGCTGGAAACAAGGGAAGGAGGCAGCGGGAGAGGCCGACACCCTGCGCAAACTCAGCCCCGACCGCTTCCAGCGAAAGCGGCGGCTGAGTGGGGCCGGGGTACCGGTCCCCTCGGCCCCCACCAGGGAGGCTGAGGACAGGACCTCAGCAGCTTGGCAGGAGAGGGAGACTGAGGCTAGGCAGCACCCAGGTCTGGGCCTGATCGACAGTTTTGCCCCGGGAGAGGTGACCACCAATGGGGATGCTGCCCCTGAGAATGGGGAGGACGGGGATCATGGCCTGTTGACCTACATCTGTGAGGCCATGGAGCTGGGGCCTCAGAGAGCCCCCCAGAAGGAATCTGGGGCCAAGAAGAAAAAGAAGGCTGAGGGACCTAAGCCTGGCTTGCAGAAGCCAGAGTCAGAGAAGGCAGCTCAAGGCCACCTCTCTGAAAACTGTGTCCCCAGTTCAGACAAGCCTGACCCCTGCGGGACAGAGGGGCCAATGGACGCAGAGCGAATCCAGACCTGGCGCAGAGACCAGGCACTCGGGCCTTCAGGAGTAGCTAGCGCCAGGGAGCCGGCGTCCGCTGTGGGCTCTCCAGACCAGCCCCAGAAGGCCCCGGCCCTTGGCCCAGGCCCGGAGCAGGAAGTGTACTTCTCCTTGAAGGACATGTATTTGGAGAGCACGCGAGCAGCCGGGCCTCAGACGGGGGACAGGCACCACACACAGGGTGGCAGGGCACCTGGGGAGACACCCTCAGGGGAGGTGCCCAGCAAAACAGAAGGTGAGAGGGGGCCTGCTGCCCCTGGCCAGCCCATGCCCTCGGCCCCTCAGCCAACTAGGCTTTTCAACAGGAAGAGGTTTGCCCCTCCAAAGCCTAAAGGAGAGCCCACCACCGATGGCAAGCTTGATTCTTCCCTGAGTCAAGCTCCAGAACCTGGAGCCCAGAGCTTAGGAAAGGCTCCACCTCAGGCTTCTGCCCAGGTGCCTACACCCCCTTCCCGGCGGAAGCATAGCACATGGGACAGCCCCTTGCAAGGGCAAGCCGGCCGCAAGCCCCCAGGAGAGGTAAGCATGGGCGCTGGGTGCCTGGGGGTCGCTCTGGGAAGCTGACTTCATGGAAACTCTTGATGCAGCAATTTGGCAGCCAGTGAGCACTGGGGTATTTATAGCAGGGGTGGGGTGGGATGGAGTGCCAGCCTGGAGCAGGGACCACAGGCCTGGCCCTCGCCCAGCCAGTTTCCCGATGCCAGGCGTATGCACATCGCAGTCTCACTGTGACCCTCTCCTCTGACAGTGTGGCAGTTCACAGCCAAGTGCCCGTGCCCCAGAAGGACAATGTCGTTTGGGGGAGGAAAAGCCAGTGGACAGCTTTCTGTGAGCTTTCCTGAGGCAGCTGTGTTGTGGGGGAGGTGGGAGCAGGAGTGTGCCGAGGGTCTCGGCCAGGACACTCATTAGAAAATTTAAAAACTGTCAAACGCCCAGGAAATTCTGGTTGAATGTGGGTTTTTACCTGAGAGCTTGGAGTCAGGTGTACCTGTGTGCAAGTTTGACTGTCCCTAACATCGTGTGACCTTGGGCAAGTCATAAATCAGAAAAATAGGAAAAGCTATTTCATAGAGCCGTGGGGAGAAGTAGCATGCTCAGCACCACAGGCCCAGGGCTTATTGACAACTGAAGGTGCGGCAGTGGGGAAAGGCACACTGTGGTGGCGGACAGAGCTGGACTGTTTTGCCTCGGAACAGGTGTGTCATCATTGCTGGGGATCAGGTAGCCAACAAGGAAAAGGTAATGCTTCGTGTGGAGAAGGGTTGGGAGTCTCCCCTCTTCAAAGAAAGAGGCTGGTGGGTAACAGCCTGAAGGAGTTTGATGAGGGTGGACAGAGAAGGTGGACAGAAGGGAAGGGGTTTGTCCCATTGGGTCATTGTTCCATGGTTCAGGAGGCAGAGGGCAGTCAGTGTTTCACAGGAGTTTAGGGAGACAGTGTTTTATAGTGGGGCAGAAAGAAGACAGTAGTGGTTTTTTTTTTTTAAGTTTTTATTTATTTATTTTTAGAGAGAGGGGAAGGGAGGGAGAAAGAGGGGGAGTGAAACATCAGTGTGTGGTTGCCTCTCACATGCCCTCTACTGGGGGCATGGCCTGCAACCTAGGCATGTGCCCTGACTAGGAATGGAACCGGAGACTCTTTGGTTTGCAGGCCAGCACTCAACCCACTGAGCCACACCAGTCAGGGGACAGTAGTATTTTTTATGAAGGGCAGAAATAAAGTGTTTCAAGAGTAGAGGTGGGGTGGGTAAGAGAGATGGGACATATTGATACTGAGAAATTATTGGTTGTTTATCCAAACTTCAAGTGTAACCAGGTATCCTATATTTCTTTTTGCTAAATCTGGCAGCCCTGGGTGGAGAGAGTTTGGTGGGAACTAAGCTAAGATTGTTTCTTGGAGGGAGCAGGAGTCTGGGCCCCAGGAAACAGGAGGAGCCTCTGAAAGCCATGCTTCACAGGGGTCAGGCAGAGGACAGAGGGCTTCTTGGAACTGTGAGGGATCACGTGAGGGACAGCCTGCTGCAGCACCTCGTGGAGGGCAGGGCGAAGGGACAGGGACACTTCACGGACAACAGCGAGGGGCTGCCTTTCCTGGGGAAGGAGGGAGAGAGCAGTTGCCAGGGTGAACAGGGGGGAACAGTTTTATTTCAGTGTGTGCTGAGGTCAGTCTGTGTGGGCAGTCGTTCAGAGGGCTTTTGAGTGGGGTGAACCCCCAATCTGAGTCTCTGGGATCTACTCACCACCCTCACACTGGGTCTCGAGACTTCAGTAGCTGGTGTGAGCCCTGGCGGCCCAATGGGGCTGCTGCGTGGCCCTGACAGCCTGCAGGCTGGCAGCAGGGCGCCACTGTGGAGGTGGCTTTCACGGGCCCCTGGGGAGCTCCTGTCTGGAGTGGCCAGGCTGGCAGCCAGGTGTGGGCATGCATCTGGCTTCTCCTCCTGCAGGGGTGTGGTGCACTCTGGCAGCGTCCTGGCAGGATCCCCCTTGCCTTTCAGAGGGGAGGGGAGGGCTCGGGCCATGCAGGCACGGGAGAGGCTGCCTGCAGTGGTTCTGCTGTTCCTGAAAAAGGGCATGTGGCTTTAAAAAATTTTCTTATACTTAAATAAATGTGAAGTACATATGTGAAACGATGTATTTCACATCTCTGTATATTTTGAAGCTGTAGGTTTTTGGTGGCTGAATTTGAGTGATTTTTCATATTCTCGTAGTATTAAATCATTTTTTAAAATTAAAAAATTTTATTAAAAAATTTAATTCCATTACTATTTGTCCCTCTTATAACCATCTCCTTCCCACAATCACTACACTGTTGTCAATGCCCATGAGTCCTTTTTCCTTTTTGCTCCATCTCCCCACCCTCTAATCACTCCCCACCCTGCCCCGAGCTGCCAGCTTGCTCTCCTTCTGAGTCTGTCTGTATTGTGCTTGTCAGTTCAGTTTGTTCATTCAATTCCACATATGAGTGAAATCATATGGTTTAATCTTTCTCTGACTGGCTTGTTGCACAGAGCATAATGCTCTCCAGGTTCACCCATGCTGTTGCAAGGGGTAAAACTTTCTTCTTTTTTCACGGCCAAGTAGTATTCTACTGTGTGAATGTCCCATAGCTGTTTTATCCACTCATCTACTGATGGACACTTGGGTTACTTCCATATATTGGAAATTATAAATAATGCTGCAATGAACATAGGGGTGCTTATGTTCCCAAGTCTTTTTAAAAAGTACCTTGGTTTTGGATTATGAAAGAAATATGTGGCTGTAAGAGAAAATATGGCGTAAAGCTCTAAAAATTCAAAGGAGAAAATAAAAATTCACCTATAATTCCAACATACAGAAGAGATGTTTTGGTCTGTCTGGCAGTCTTTTTGCATATGCAATTTTATTAGTTTTTAAATTTAATTCATTCTGTTGTTCTGATTCAGTTTTATATCCTGCTTTCTCTACTTCTCATTAGTTCATGAGCATTTTTTCATGGTTCCTAAAAATTATCTGAAACACTTGATTTTGAAGGGTTTTATGTGGCCACAGTATGCACATGTTAACCATTTCCTCCATAGTGTTCATGCTTTCTTTCCCTATTCTAAGGTTAAATATCAATCCACATTTTAAAATAATTTTTATTGTTTGAGTTGCTGTATTTGACTTTTAAATCAATCTGGAATTGATTTGGGTGTATAGTAAAGGTGCAAAGGTAACTTCAGACCAGGTCCTTGATCTCTGAGAACTTACAGGGAAGACAGAAAGATGGAGTGGCAAATTAAACTACCAAAGAAGCTGACAGAGAACCAACTAGGATCACCCAAGCTCGAGTAACTTTGTCTCTAAGAAATGCATGACATTCTCACTGCTATCTCCACATAGTTCAGGCGCAGGCACACACACATGCCAGGGGGTTAGTGGTTGTAGAAGCACAGGAAGCACTCAGTCACACACCACACAGTGCTGAGCACCAGTTCCCACCCTGGGCCTGTGCCAGGCCCTCTGCACAGGTGAAGGGTTCGAAGATCAGCAGGAGACATGTAACTATGTGGAACAAAAAACCACCACCTGGAATGAGGTGTGGTGACAGGATAGGATACATTCACTACGGGTGTGTGGGGTGGGAAGCCACTAACGTTTAGGGGGCTGGAGGAGTGCACTCAGAAGTCTTCATAGAAGAAAAGAAACTTGGGTGAGGTCTTCAGTGAAGTAAGGCAGCCCTCCAGGTGGGCAAGGGAACATCCAGTAGGGAAAAAGTAAAGTGGTTGTAAAATAGCACAGCAGTTGGTGCAGTGAGGGAGTGTTGGGTGGAGGGACCCAAGAGCTGAACCTGGAGAGATAGACCCAGGACCTTGCTGAAGGACAGGCCTCGTTGATTATAGAAGGGTTTACTTATTATTTCCATTTTTAATTGGATTTCATTGAGTAGGTGTCATATGTATGTGGTATAAAACTCAGAAAGTATCAAAGATATTAGAGAATATTCAATCTTCCCTCCTTCCCTTACCCATCACCCAGTTCCTCTTCCTGAAGCCAGTTTCCATAACTGGCATCTCAGATATCTTTCCAGAGCTATTTTCTGAGCATTTACAAATATGTTATGCTTTTGTGTATTTTCCATGTAAAAGTGGTACATGATACTTTCTATCTTGTACCTTGTTTTTTTATTGGTTTGTTTATTTAATTAATTTATTTATTTGGAATAGGGCTGTATCATAACTTCTTGGATCAGTTCTGTGTCGATGGAATTTAGGTAACTTCTAGTCTTCCGCTATTGCAAACTATGCCACAGCGAATGCGCTTGTACATGAGCCCACTTGCACACGAAAGCATGTCTGTAGGACAAGTGCCTAGGGAGGGAGTTGCCAGTCAAAGAGCAGAAGTCTTTTGGTTTCACTGTTTCGGATGAGGCCAAACTGCTGTGCTCAGAGGCTGTGTCCGTGCCCGTGTCCCCCTGCCAGGCCCACAGAGTGTTCTGAAACTTCCTGTTCTTTCAGGTGAGGGCTGTCATGCTTCATCCTGTGAGTGATGATAAGCCACCAGGAGGTTGTTTAGCGAGGGAGTGTCAGCATCAGATTTATGTTTTGGAAAGATCACTTGGGCTGCAGGGAGGATATGCGTTTAGCAGAGGTGATGAGTAGAGCCCTGAGTACCAATTAGGAGGCTTTGCAGTGGTCCAGGCAAGGAAGGATTGCGGCAGCGTGGATTAGGTTGCTGGCAATGGAGACGGAGAGAGGCAGCCAGCGCTGGGATGCCGAGGACAGGGGCGTGGCAGCGCTCAGGGATGGGTCGCCTGGGGGGAGGGGGGGAGGTTGGCTGTGGCCAAACGCTCTGCCTTCGTGTGCCTTCTGTGCAAAGTCAGAATTTCCTTGTAAATTTATAGATTTCATGTCCGTGTTAACATTTCCTAATCCTAGAATATCAGGAATTAAAAAAGGGTTCTAATATGTTACTAATTGCTGTTTGTTGGCTCCAAGGCCATTTTGCTGTTCATATCTTACTGGTTGTAAGAGAAGTTGGAGAAATATTTTTATCAAAATTCTTTGGTCGGTTGGACCTACATTTGGTGGCTCCTGATATTCTTCAAACTCATCTATTCTTCCCTACCCATGCCAGTCATTCAAAGTTCCATATTCAGTGAAGTAACTTTAAATTCCCTGATTAATTTAAATATATTTGAATTACATATATTTTAAAAGTCATTATTATATAATCTGTTTGCTTTGGTTTTGTGTGTGGTTCTTTTGCTACTTAGAAGTATTTGTGTAGAGCAATTTATAATTTAAACTTTCTGTGATGTTAAATTGCCTATTCATCCAGTGTCTTTGAATGTTTTATGAATGAGCACCTGCCTTCTATGTCTTCTTCTGGATTCCTACCCAGTCCCCCAGGATCCTGCAGCTTTTGTAGGTGGGGTTCTGGGGCCTACGAGCCCAGGCTGAGTCCTTTCTGTGCAGTAACTGTTTTGCTGGCACATTCTGAGACCTGCTGAGGAGTTTCACTGTTTATCTCCCCAGTCCAGCTTGTGTTCCAGCTCAGCCCCTGGGGTTGCCTATGTCTGCTCTCTACAGCCCTGACCCATTTTTTGAGACTATGAGTTTTATTTGCCTCCAGTTTCAGTGGGAGTGGACTTTGCTTTTTCCTTGTTTACTTTATTGGTTTGATTACATTTAGGAGGAGAGAGACAATGACTGTCTCGTACCACTATGTTTAGATAGTGTATCCTTTAATCATAATGTAAGTGGGTGGCATCATAGTATAACAGCAAAGAGCTTGGGATTTGGAGCTGGATGCCCCTGGCTTCTAAACTAAACTCTGCCACTTACTATCTGATAACAGACAAATCAGACCATCAGTGCTTTTATCTCTAATGGAGATATTCTCATACCTATTTCATATTGTTGTAAAGAATGAGGATATATATATATATATATATATATATATATATATATATATATATATATATCCATCCTCACTTCACCCATAGTTCTCTCCAGGGCAATGGGTGCCACAAGAGAGGGACAGATCAATTGCTTGGGAGCCCTGGGGAGATGACACTTTCCTCACATGGCTGGGGTGTGGGGCAGGATAACACATGAGCAGGGTCTCTCAGGAAAGGCGGGATTTCTTCAGGGAGAGGGGAGAAGGGCCAGGACTGGACCTAGATGCTGGGTACTCCCCAGTCTAGATTCTGGGGTTGGGGGTTGGGGTGGGCAGCTTTGGCACCTTGTCACATGTCCTTTGCCTCCCAAACCCCTGCCAGCCCCAGATGCCAGGTGGCAGGACTCCCATCCAGGCCATTGTGGGTGGGGGTCAGAGGAGGCTGAGACGCCAGACTGAAGACAGATGCTGAGGCGTATGAGCTAAGTTCTCACTTTTGTCCACATGTTCTCAGGTCCTGGAGTCCCAGGTGACCGTGGCTCCTATCGTATTAGCCACTGGCAGTGCTGAGGTAGCCTCTGCTGGTGGCAGCACCCCCAGAAATCAGGGCATCATTGAGCCCATGGATACAGAACCCCAGGAGAGTAGAATGTACGCTGACTGGAGACACAGAGGTGAGAAGAACACAGAGGTGTACCGGAAGATGCAGGTGGATGAGAGGACACGGGGAGACAGAACACAACCATCCACAAGGACACAGACGGACAGGAAGACACAGATGGACACTGTGACACAGAAAAGTGAGGGGGAGGAGTCAGGCCAGAGGTCTCAGGAGGGTGTTGTAGTACAGGGAAGGTCCAAGACACAGGTGGAAAGGATGCAGGAAAAAAGGAAGCCCCAGCCAGGTGAGAAGACCCAGGAAAACAGGAAGACACAGGAAGAGCAGGGGACACAGGCCGAGGGGAGCGTCCCCACAGCCTCCCAGGTTCCACCAGAGAGGAAGTCAGGGAGCAGCCTCAACCCGCAGCTCTGGGCCCCTGAGCCCTTGCCTTCAGAGGGTCCTGGGTCTCCTCAGATTATAGAGTGTTTTGCACAGACCCCAGAAGGGTCCTCCATCCTAGGGAAACCCAGTTTCATGCTCAGGTCTGAGGAGGCAGCAATCACAGCCTCTGGTAACCAAGAGCAAACTCTGCCACATCCCCTGTCAGGGTGCCCAATGCTGCCCGCACAGTTGCTTCCCGAGGGTAGCTTGGAGCAGACGGGAGGAGAGAGGTGTTGGGTGCCGGAGTGGTCAGGCCCGGTCAAGGACACGCCAGCAGTGAGCCTGTCCCAGGGCCCTGAGCAGGAGCAGCCTGGGCAGGGGCTGTCTGTGGGGCTGGGTGGTTGTCCTCCCACTGGCCTGAGCCCGGAGGTGCCCACTCTGCCTTCTCCTGGGATTGGCCTGACAGATAGCCCACATCAGGGGCTGCCCAGCACCCCCAATTCCCAGTGCACAGGTGCAGCTACCTTCTTGCCCTCTGGGGACCCGGTCTTGCTGAGCTCTGCTCCTGCACTGCACCTGGGGCCGGGGACCCCCACCCAGAGCCACCCACTGGAACCCACAGCAGCCAGCAATGGGGGGGCCTGTGCCAAGATGCCAGATGAGGAAGGAACACCCTCAGGCCCCCAGAGCTGTGACCCTGGCCTCATAGATTCCCTGAAGAACTACTTGCTTCTGCTGCTGAAGCTATCCAGCACAGGGATGGGCGGAGGGGGCACAGAGTCCCAGGGGGAAGCTGCGCCCAGGGGTCTAGAACCCTCTCCCACGCTTGCCCCCACTGTGGGCGTGGCTGGCCTGAGTCCAAGGACGTCACGGCGCATCCTGGAGCATGTGGAGAATGATCATCTGGTGCAGAGTGCGCAGAACCTGCTGCTCAGCCCCTGTACCACCCGCCGTATCACCTGCCTCCTGGACCAGGAGGTGGAGGCTGGCCAGCAGGCCCTGGCTGCTGCTCAGAGCCATGGTCCCAGCCCCCTCAATGTCCCCACCATAGTGGTGGGTGCGGAGGAGGGCCCTGGGCTGACCTCAGAAGCACCCAGGAAGGGTGAGGGAGAGGTTTCCCTTGAGGGGCCTGGCCTCCTGGGAATCTCTTGGGAGAACAGAGTGGGAGGTCTGCTGGGAGAGGCAGGTGGGCAGGCAGCCTCTGGTCAGGGACCTCTGTCCGCAGAGGGCAGAGCCCAGGGACCCTTCCAGGAGGAGGGGTTCCCACAGGAGACACCACCAGGGCTCCCCGCAGCTACCCCCGAGGAGCTGGCCCTGGGTGCCCGGAGGAAGAGGTTCCTCCCTAAGGTCAGAGCAGGAGGGGATGGGGAGGCAACCAAGCCTGAAGAAAGGGAGAGCCCCACAGTTTCTCCTCAGGGACCCAGGAAGGGCCTTTCGCCTGGGTCCCCTGGGACTCCAGGGCGGGAGAAACGCTCTCCTACCCAGGGTCGGAAGGCAGGCCTGCTAGAGGTGCCTCGGGCAGAGGAGGAGCCGGCAGCTGGAGACCTGGGCTCTAGCCCCAAGGCCAGCGGGCTGGATGCAGAGCTGGCCCTGGATGAAGGCAAGCAGGAAACCGCAGACAAGTCGAGGAAGGCCAAAGACCTGTTCAAAGGTAAGCGGTGATAAGGACGGGGGACGGCTTCCCGGAGAGGGCTGCACAGCAGAGGATATTCTGGCCATGGTCAGTTGGTGTGGCACAGGCCCGCTAGGGGTTTGCTGAGAGCCTTGTGAAGCTGTTCTCATGTCACGACCCTGCACGCTTAGGAATCAGGAGGGCCTGCTTCTCTTGGAGTTGGTAATGGTGCCAACTTTGTCACATTGCGAGGGCTAAATAAGATGGAATAAAGCATGTGCTTAGCACCGGAATTGGCTTCAACAGCATCCTGCTGCCTTCGTTGTCACCACCATAAGCCTGTCTTTGCAGATGCGTTCCATGAGTAGAGTGGTAGGGACAGGGCTCCAATGCAGGTTCCTGGTGTCGAGCCTGGCCTGCAGGTGGGAGTCCCTCTCCTGACCACTGTCTGTGCCCTCAGCTGGACGGCTTCCCTTGGCCTGGGAGGGGGAGCAGCAGCGGGTTCTTCCCAGCTGGGATGTGTGCTTTGGAGGTCAGGGGAGATGCACTAGAGATGCAGGTGGGGCGCAGTGGGGAGCCGAGAAGGAGTGGATTTGTGTGGAGACGAGAGTCCTGTTGTCCCTCAGCCTGCTTGCCCAGGGTCACCCAGGGAAGCACGGGTAGGGCCAGAGAGGGTGCAGTGGAGCAGAGGGACTCAGCCCTCTCGCCTGGGGCCCCTGCTCCCAGCCCCACAGGTGATTCGCAAGATTCGGGTGGAGCAGCTTCCTGATGCCTCGGGGAGCCTGAAGCTCTGGTGCCAGTTTTTCAACATTCTTAGTGACTCGGTTCTGACCTGGGCCAAGGATCAGCGCCCAGTAGGCGAGGTGGCCAGGAGGTAAGCTGTTGGAAGGCCGCCTCCCCTGACCTGGCCCCTTGTTGCAGCAATCATAATGGTGGGCACTGCCCTAGCATTTTGTGTCTGTCACTTGTTTAATCCCCACAGCAACCCTATGAGACAGGTTCTAGCATTTCATGGTAGAGAGGAGGAAATCGAGGCTCCGAGGTATTGCGTCCCTCGCCCAAAGTCACATGGCTAGTGAGTGTCAGGCCTGCCAACCAGACCTGTGCAGTCTGACACCAGCTCTTGGCCTTGCTGCCTCCCCCAGGGCTCCCGGGGGCCTCTGCAAGCCAGCCCTGAGGAGCCTTGAGCCCTCGTTCTGGCCCTGGTTGTGCCGAGGTGATGGCCCTCACTGGAAGTGTCTCCCCTCTCTGCAGCGCAGGGGATGAGGGCCCGGCAGCCTTGGCCATCGTGCAGGCATCCCCCGTGGACTGTGGGGTGTACCGCTGCACCATTCAGAACGAGCATGGCTCGGCCTCCACAGACTTCTGCCTGAGCCCCGAGGGTGAGTGCGCCCAGCCTCTGCCTGGCCTCCTTGCTCCTGAGGGAGGGCAGTAGTCATCTGCAGAGATGGCAGCCACTCTGGGCAAACCACCTGAGGCAGCTGCTTTCTTTCTTTCTTTCTTTTTTTTTCTCCACACAGTGTTGTCAGGATTCATATCCAGAGAAGAAGGTGAAGGTATGGAGTCCCTTGGGCGAGGAATGGGTGGCCTTCATTCCTGCCCAGCCATCTGCTGAGGGACCTTCTCCAAGGACTTGGAATCTGTTCCAAATGTCACATTCACTTCCCCAGACAGCTGCCTTTGCCTCCTGGTTCAGGACACTGTTTCAGAGGGTGGTGGGGCAAGAGGTGGCTAAGGGGGCGTGTTCCCCAAGGAGTCCATTCAGTCTGGTGCCCTTGGCCCATGTCTGAGTGCTTGACCAAGGGCAGGACAGGCCTCCAGGAGGCATCTTACCCTGCCAGCTCCCTCCCAGCATTTCTCATAGTGCCCTGTGTGTGAGGTTCCATGGGGAGCCTGCTAGAAATGTGGTTTCTGAGGCCCTGCTGCTGATCTCTCTACTCACCATCTCTGGGGAAGGACTTAGGAAAAGTGCATTTCCAGTGGGCTCCCTGCTGATGGTGATGCACCCCACCATTTGATGAGTGTTTTCAAGGTCCAAACATCTGAGGAAGATTCTGTGTCTCTCCTGCCAGAGATGTGCTCAGGATTAGGGCTGTGAAGGCAGCCAGTGATGGAAGGATTCCTAGAGTCCCATTGGCCAACTGATGCACTAACTCCTCCCTTCAGGCACTCATTTAATCATTCATCATTTAACTAATACTCTCTGCTGCGTTATCAAATCAAATTCCATCAATATCACATCTCACCTCGTACCTAAAAGTTCAGGATAGGCGTCCTTTCCTTTATTTGCACTTCAAAGATGTTGCCTTTTTTACAGCTTGAAGGCAGGAGTCTCCACCAGCAAAAAGGTTGCTGCCCCCTTTTCTGTAGCACTCGCTTTGTTGTGGCCATCTGGAACTGCACCCACAACATCTGTGAGGTGTACCTGTAATAATTCTTTAATATTATCTGATATCCAACCCAATTTTCCTGGCTGTCTCATAAGCTTTGGTGGACTTGAGTTAGAAACCACTCATTGCTTTGGGCTCTGCCGTATCTCTCAAGTCTCTCCAATGTGTGAGTTTTTCCACCCTCATCTGTTTTCCCTCTTTGACATTTATTTGTTGAAGCCCCTTGCCATGTAGAATTTCTTACATTCTAGATTGTGTGGACTGTGTAATCATTCCGCATGTTCCTCCATCCACGTGCTCCCCCTGAACTGGCATTCAGGTGAACACTTTTGGCAGTGTGTTCAAGTCCTCTCTGGAGTCATGTAACATCTGATCATTTCACTTTTAGTGGTGTTAAGATTGATCACTGGGTCCCTCCAGATGTTTTTTTGCCTGATCCATCCCTTTTAAAAGTTAAAAAAAAAGAACAACTGTATCTGATACACCTGGGTTGGTTACTAGGGGTTTTAACCGTCGTCACTGATTATTGTTGAAATCCATTAATTCATTAGCATTTGCAACATGGGGTATTTTAATTGTATCCTTTTTTCTTCATTCATTCATTGAATCCCTTCTGCAAAGGAGCAATGGTGGCTTGGTTACTCTGAGTTGGTGCCCTAATACCCTTTGAAGATCACCATGTAGGTTTGGGTTTTTGCAGGGGTGGGTGGGGTCACAAACATAGGGATTTTTTTATATGTTTGATATGTTTCATACATTACAGACATAATTTTTTCTGTTGGTGACATTGTCTGATCTTGGCCAGAGGGAGCCCCATCAGAAGGATGGCTCCTGTGTCTTAGTGACAAACCTCCACTCAGTTTCAATAGCTTCTTTCCCTTCTGGTCTGACCAGATAGATGTCTCTGGTCTGTCCCGAGGGCTTCCTGCCTGAGATCTGGAATCAGCCGTTTCTTCGGGAAGCACCGGTTCCTTGTAGTGGAAAACAGTAGTTAGCGGTCACTGTTGGAGCCCTGGGGGGCTCCCTGCCAGGGGACTGGCCTGAACACTTTTCGTTTGAGTCAGACATGTCGGGCAAGATGGAATCATTTATTCATCTGATCAAAACTCCAGATTCTAAAACAAACTAATTCTGGTATTCTGTGCTGACCGCCGCTCCCACAGAAACCCTGCTGTCCCTCCACAGGCGCTGACCACGTTCTCTCTCTGTGAGGGGTGCTCTCGGGCACTCTCATCCGACAGGCGTGTGTCAGATGCAGTGTCCACCCTTGGGAGCTCACACTCTGCTAGGGGGCCCGTGGTGGGCACCAGAGAGCAGTAATGGGCAGAGTGAGCACACTGGGATGGCGGGGGAGGCCGCCCCAGCCTCTTCCCGTTCTGCACACGCCCCCCCCCCCCCCCCCCGTTAGGGAGGCGGAGCCTCTGGTTCTCCAAGCGTGTCTATTTCCCTTCAGTTGGAGAGGAGATTGAGATGACCCCCATGGTATTTGCTAAGGGTCTGGCTGACTCTGGCTGCTGGGGGGACAAGCTCTTTGGGCGCCTGGTGAGTGAGGAGCTACGAGGGGGAGGACACAGGCAAGGCCTTCGGAAGGCCTCCCAGGCCAAGGTCATCTACGGGCTGGAGCCCATCTTCGAGTCGGGACGCACATGCGTCATCAAGGTGTCCAGCCTGCTGGTGTTTGGGCCCAGCAGTGAGACGGCACTCCTGGGCAGGAACTACGACGTCACCATCCAGGTACTCTGTCCCACCCCCTGTTCCCATCCTTGCACTCTCCCGCCTTCTCCCCCTTCCCAGCCCAGGCCCTGTTGGGAAGCCAGTACAGAGGCAGAAGCCATCAGCCTCGACCTTGTTGAGGGTCCTGAGTGGTCCTTGAGGGGAATCTGAGGCATGGCCCAGGTGACACCTCAAGGCCCATAGTTTCCAAACTACAGTTTTGCAGCAGAAACTTTTCCCACTGCCCTCAAACATGTCTCGCACAGAAGCCTTCTGGTTGAGATGAGGGAAGTGCATGTGGGTGAGCCAGTCTGTGCCCCGTCCATCGGTGGTCCCCTGGCTGTCCACAGTGTGGCCCCGGGCACTGGCACTTACCCCAGGGTTCCCTGCAGGCCTCTGGCACAGGGCCTCTTTCTCCCAGCTGGGCCAGGGAGAGGACGGTGGGCTTTCTTGATGATCGGGTTGGGTTCCCTGTAATCCACAGGGTTGCAAGATCCAGAACATGAGCCGGGAGTACTGCAAAATCTTTGCGGCCGAAGCCCGGGCAGTGCCTGGCTTTGGGGAGGTGCCTGAGTAAGTGCACGGGGCTGGGAGTGAGCGGTGATGATTCCACAGCCCCTCGGGCGGCCTCAGTCATGGCCATGTGCAGCAGGGCCCACAACTAATCTGTGTTCAGCTCGATGGCCCTACAAAATCCAAAAATAAGAACCCTAGGATTCCCTGCCTGCTTTGGGAAGGCCTCTGCCCTGGTCTTCAGTCTCCCCTCCCCCACCCCAGATCCCCACACCTTGGCCCAGTCTCTGCTAATGGCAGAGTGTGGGCCAGCAGGTTCTGGGCACTCTGGAGGTGGTGGGCTGGGCTCAGCTCCTTGGCACACCGCTCGGGACTCCGCTGTGGTGGTGGCAGCAGCCAGTGTGGAGTCTGTAGCAGTCGGCGCTAAGTGGGAGCTATTTGCACTGTGACACCGGAATGTCTCCTCTTGAGGGCTAGGGTCTGGCTGGCACTGAGCCACAGTTTGGTTGAATCCTCTCTAGAGGGTTCCTTTCTGCCCCTTCCCAAAGCTCAGAGTCCTCCTGGGGCCATAGCGTGGTTCAGGTCTACCCCCGACCTCAGAATGGACAGGACTCTGAAGCCAGTGGCCTCCATTTCCTTTCCCAACCTCCACCTCCCTTGCCCTCCTTCAGTCCCAGAGCTGGGGATTCTTTCTTGGAAGGGCCCTCCTTTTAGATCTAAGACTATAGAATACGAGATGGAGGGGGGGCTCTCTGCCACCCCACTTCCTGCTCACTGCAGGGTGGCACTGTGTTTAGGATCATCCCACTGTACCTGATCTACCGGCCTGCGAACACTATCCCGTACGCTACGCTGGAGGAGGACCTGGGCAAGCCCCTGGAGCCCTACTGTTCCCGGGACTGGGGCTCTGCCGAGGCACCAGCACCGGGCAGCTTGGAGGCCGTGCAGAAATGCCAGGCCTTCCAGCACTGGCTGTATGTGTGGACGAATGGCAGCTTCCTGGTCACAGATCTGGCAGGTAGGAGGGCGCATGTATGTGCATGTGAGGAGAGGCGCAGTGCAAAGGACAGGGCTTGTGTGCTGGTCTGTGGTCTGCTTTCATGTCTTCTCGCCTTGTCTGTTCACGATAGCCTTGTGAAGTGGATCAGACAGGCACCGTCCTGTGTGCAGCCCTAACGCACACCAGGGCCTCCTGTGGCCTAGTCGAGAACCGTGGGCGCACCAAAAGGCTCGATGTGCGCGTGCAGAAGCCAGTGTCCCCCAGGGTTGCGTTTCTGCTGGACCGCCCTGATTCCCCTCCCTTTTCCACTTCCTCCCTCTTGCCCAAACAGAGTCATCTGTTTAGAGGAAGGACAAAGCTTTAGCTCAGACCCAGAGGCCAGCACAGCTTGTGACCTGGTCTGACCCAGTAGGGGCAGGGTTGCACAGCAGGAGGAGTTTTGGATTTAGGAGTAAGAAAAATTGAACTTCTACTCTGACTCGTGGCTGGTGCTCTATTACTGAATGAATGAGTCAATGTGACATTGCTCTAGTCACTGAGCTCCAAGCCTAACTCCTCACCTGTAAGAGTGGGACTGTTACTACTACTATTAATACAGAAGTACCCACTCTGCCTGTGAGGCCGGTGGTGACGACCCTGTTGGGGGGTGGGGGGCTGAAGGGGTGCCCTGAAGCCTGGCAACTTTCTGTCCAAAGGGAAACCCCTCTTGGAGACACAGGGGCCCTAGAACCAGCCCAGGCTGCCATCAGCTCAACTCCCAACTTTCTGTCCTTTCAGGGGTTGACTGGAAGATGACTGATGTGCAGATTGCCACCAAGCTGCGAGGGTGAGTGCTTCGCAAGGACAGAGTGCCTTCTGAGAGTCTTCCTAGGCTCTCACATGTCCAAGTTCTCCTGGCTCTTCGTCCTTGAGCTTCTGGGCCTAGACCAGGTTGTCCCAGCTGCAACTGCAGGGCTGCACCCGCAGGGCTGCACCCCTGCCCCATATTTGGGCCAGCAGCTCTTTATGCCTGCATGCAGGGTCACCTGCGGTTCTGGGCTCTGACTGTACTTGCTCCTCTTCCTCCCCACTCACAATACAGATAAGCATGGGCGCCGTGAGCAGAGCGATGCCCTGGGGTCTGCTCTAATTTGTATCGAAAAGGCAGATTGTCCTCGCACCAATTAGTGCCCCACATGATGAATTTCCTGTGCCAGGGTGTAATGAGACCTCAGTGTAGAATTGAGGCTTTGGATCCTGCCACCTCACATGGCACTAGGAAGACGCCCCAGCGCTCCCAGGTAGAGGGCAGTCTGTGCTGTGGCCACAACACCCTGGTCATGACCATCCCATAGCCGGCCCCCCAGGACCCTCAGTTTGGGTCGGATTCCCATTCAGCTCCCCCTGTTTGGCTGCAGATACCAAGGCCTCAAGGAGAGCTGCTTCCCTGCCCTGCTGGACCAGTTTGCCTCCTCCCACCAGTGCAGCACCTTCTGTGAGATGCTGGGGCTGAAACCCCTCAAGGGCCCTGAGGCTGCCCACTCCCAAGCCAAGGCCAAAGGCTCCAAGAGTCCATCTACTGGTAGGAAGGGCTCCCAACTGAGTCCTCTGCCACAGAAGAAAGGCCTCCCCAGTCCCCAGGGCACCCGGAAGAGTGCCCCAAGCTCCAAGGCCACTCCTCAGGCCTCAGGGGCAGTCGCCACCCAGTTATTGGGACAGCCTCCCACCCAAGAGGGGAGCTCGAAGTCCCAGAGCATGCGGTAGCCCCTGCGAGAGGCTGGGGGCCTTCACTCAGCAGTAGACCAACAAGGAAGCAGCTTGAACTGATGGAGACTTTGCCAATGCAGACCAACCAGGAAGGCACACTGAGCAGGCAGCCCTTGGGGGCCCCTCGGCGCAGCCTCTCCTCAGTCAGCTCCTCACCAGGTGGCCCTGGTGCATGGCACACAACCCTGTGGCCTCTTCTGGTGCCATGTCACCCAGGGCTCCCAGACCCCACTCCCAGTGCCCCAGGGGCTGAGGCCCTCCTTGAAGTTTACACTGGCCACTGCTGGAGGCTCCCCACGTCCTCTGCATGAGTTTTGCACCCCAACCCCTTGCCCCAGCTAGACCCTGCCATGAATGGTGTCCCCTGGGGCCTGCAGGCCAGCACTCACCCCCTGCCTTTGCTCCACCCCGATCCCTCCCTGTCTCAGGACTCGAGGCTGTGTGACTCTCAGGGTATCTTCTCCCTCAGTCTACTTTGCTTCCTTCATCCCAGCTTAGCCTGCAACTGGCCTGCCCCTGAGCCCCACTTGGGGCCTGTTCTGTCCTTGTGTGGTGGTCTTTGGTGACACATGTTCTTGCTTTTCCTTCCCTCATCTCTCAGGCACTCACTTGCCTGCTTCTTCTGCTGTCGTGTACCCCATCCCCCATCCCTAGCTTGGAACCCAGCTGCAGCCTGCTGCCTGCTTTTTATGACTCTGCTTGTCCCCTTGCCTGATGGCTTTCCTAGCCTGGCCCACCACCCTACCCCCCAGGACCCAGGTGAAGAGCAGACCCTCCGGCCTCTAGTCCACCCCAGTCCACTCCTTCCCTACTTTTCCACACCCTCCCCCTGTGAGGTGAGAAGTGGCACAAGGGTGGTCAGCAGTTGGGGCCAGAGGGAGAGTGTGAATTTTGAGGGACCGCGTGCTCCATACTGATGGAAGTGGCTCATGTGAAGTTCACATTTTCTCCTGGCTGGGGTGGAGGGCTGGGAGTTTGGGAAGGATACAGCCATCTGCCCACTGTGGTGGAGGGCTGTCTCTGTGCCTGGGACTCAGGACCCCTGTCCCCAGGCATTAACTCTCAATCCTGAATCTCCAGCTCCAGGACTGAGCTCCCAAGGAATTGCTGTACTTGGCCCAGGACCCTGTGCCCTTCCTAGGAGCCCCTCCTGCAGACCCTGGATATAGGGAGGGGGTCTGGAGCTAGTCTGCTTCCCTTGGAATTCAATAAAGGCAGCAACTGTGTTTCCTGCTCAACCTCATCTGGTGTGGTTGTAGGTATGTGGGCTCTGGGTCCCCTTTCCCTAGGCAGGTTTTCTGAGGCAACTTATAGCCACTGGGCACACTGGAAAAATGAATCCGTGTTTTGTTCCTGCATTGGCATTCAGTCTCAGCCTTCCATAGCCACAGCTAGACAGCCTGCGCTTCTTGTACAACTGGGCTGATGGCTGTGCCCCTTGGAAGGATGACTGTGGCCTTGGGGCCAGGTTGGCATTGCTCCTTCATTTGGGAGAGGAGCACAGAGAAGGAGCCCAGGAGGCTAAAGCTGAGCTGTGGGCTCTGGGGAAATGCTAGTGTCTTTGGCTTCTTCCACAGCAGCCAGCTCAGCCCAGGGGACAACTAGCGTCTGCCTCCCAGCCACTCACTGATCACCCCACCTCCCCTGAAGCAGCAGAGAGGCTTCTCATTCCCTGCCCCTTCCCAGCCCCCTGCCCCACCCCCACCACATCCCAGGCTTCCCCCTGCCTGGTGTTCACCCCAGCCTGTCTACATTTCTGACTTCTCTGTTTCCTCTCATGACTCTCCCCACTTGGTCCTCTTGCCCTCGTGAGCCCCCCTCTCCCAGCCTGCCTGTCCAGGTTGCCTCGGGGAACTGGAGCTGGGGCACTTTCCACCCGCCCATTCGTCCATCCATCCACCTGTCCATTCATCTGGCAGACGCACAGTGAGCACCTGACTACGTTATGCCTGCCTCAGAACTGACAGCTGTCAGGGGTCAAAGATGTAGGATGTGGTCTCAAAAGAGACCCTTCCCATTAGGTTTCTCCATCCTCTTTTATCACAATCCCATTCTTAAATCTTGAAACCTGTGCTGGTAAAAATTAACCATTTTCAACCAAAATTATACAGCCTAGCAAGAAAGCGATCATGGGTAACGGCTACCATCCGCTTCAGCACCAGGTCATGAGAGCTAGTGTTCACGACGAGGGGCTTTTGCCTGTCTGTGGGGCCCAATGGCCAGGTGCCTCAGCTTCCAGCCACCTGGAATCGTCACTATGAGTTTTTGAGGGAGTGTTGGTTCAGGGACTGAAACCTCTCTCCCAGTCTGGTCCCGCGCCTCAGGTCCGAGGAGAGCACTGAGAGGCAGCCATGACAGACCCCTCTCCACTTCGCTCCCCTGCCCGTAGGAGAAACAGCACCATGAGCTGCTGGCCAGTTCAGAGCCCATGCTACATCCTGTGGTCAAGATGAATTCCTGCCCTCTGAAAGCTGTGGCTGTAGATTCAGCGGAGCTCGGAAGGAGGGCAGCAGGGGCCTTGTGGGAGAGTGAGTGGGCAGCCCCCATGCGTGGCTTTTCTGGGCCTTCGGAGCCCTCTTCTGCAGTGCCCACCTGATGATGGGGGCTGCTGGCGTGCCTCCCTGTGGCTGTGGGTCAGATAACCCAGTGCACAAGGGGCATCAGGGCCACCTGGTGTGCTGCAGTCACGCCCTCAGGCTCTCCCAGAGCCCTGAGGACAGCCGGAGGGCCATGACTCAAAAGGTTTTTGGCCAGAGAATCACTTGGTTCCAAACCCTGGGTTCCTCTGTTTTGGTCAGCACTTGCCACAGGCTCTGAGTGGCCCCCAGTGCGCCTCCAATGGACAGAGACCTAAAGCACCGTGGACCCTGCCAGGTCATGTGGCCCGGTGGCAGAGCCATTGCTGCTGAAGGCTTTCCCAGCTGCACAGCCTTCATTTTCTCTAGGCTCAACCCAAAGGCCCAACCCGGTGGCCTTTCTAGGTCACTCCAAAAATGGCTTGAAGCAAGATACCCCGGGTTGACATTTTTTTTCTTTTTACCAGAATTGGGCTGTAGTGGTAAGGGATTCAAAATGCAATAATTCATTTTACATTATGGAAGAAATATTCTGACCTCAACAGACCCCTTGAGCTCAGGGAACATTATCAGGGGGTAAGCCTTTGCACTTTAATCTGATTTATCTCCCACCTCTGACTCACATGTGCCTCATTAAGGCATCAGGGAAACTGGTGACCTCCAGGCCCTGTCTGCACGATGCTGTCAGTGTGCCTGCGCATTGTGGCAGGGAGGTCAAGGTCCCTGTGAGCCAGGTTCTGTGTGTTGGAGCCAGGACAGCTGTGGAGTGCTGTGGCCCCGCCAGGGGAAGGTGACATGCTTCTGATGCTCTCTGTTCATCAAAATAAAAAAAAAAAAAAAAGAAGAATTCACTAGGTCAAAGGATTTATGCCAAATGCCAGGAGTGGATGCATTTGCTTTAGCAAGAAGACCACTTCCAGAACAGCACCTGCAGATGGAGTCACTTTTGGAGGTTCAGGTCAGTCCAGAGGCCTCCAGTGTCCTGTACTGGCCACTCTGCGCTGTGGCAGGAAGCACTACGACCTCCCAGTCAAGCCTTTGGTGGTAACACGACTGTCTGCGATTCCCCAGGAGTGTGGTATTGCTCTTGATTTACCATTTTGCTAGAGAGGGGGAATTCTGATGGCCTGTACTCATCCCGTCCCACCAGACTCACTCTTACCCCACAAGTCAGAGAGCCAGCGTGGGGTTCATGCCTATTTCCAAATACATCCATTTCCATTACACACTCAAAGTAACCCCTGGTTGGCTTTGAAATTCCTTTGGGTCCACTGTAGCATAAAGTTTGGCCTGTGAATCATCCTCACTGAGTGGCAGGCCACATGTTTTTCTAATGTTCCCAGATACTGGGCTTGTCATGGAGCCGGTGTCCTACAGAGGATATCCCTTTCCTCAAGTGTGGGTGTGTGCCCTTTCCTCCCGTAGTTCCCAGATAAACACCAGCTGTTTGGGAATGGCTGCCAGGAAGGTTTACAATGTGACTCTAAGCGTTAAAACAAGGTTTCTCTTGAAAGACACTTGACTTCTCTCCGTTGAAGGTCTGGGAATTAAGTGGGAGATTTTGACTCTCTCATGGCATCCTGAGACAGACCTGTTTGCCCACCCGGAAGCCTTTAGCCACGGCAATAACTAGGCACTGTCTTAGGGGATGTCTGGTCTCTTGCAGCCCTGGGACCCAGTGATCAATTCGCTGCAGCTGGAACTCTGGTGTTAGCGCCCGTGTGTGTTGTGACGAACCCCTACTTTGTTCCTTCTCTCTGTCTCTGCTGCTGAGGCCAGGGGCTCATTTTCACAGCAGCTCTCCCCACCAGCTCCCCAGGCCTGGAGAAGAAAGCCCTCGGAGCCTCGCCGATGTATTTCTTGTGGGTGGGAGTGAGCCCACTGGGACAGAGAGAGGGTGGATGGACTGTGTGCATGCCAGGACCCAATAAAGCATTCTTGTCACCTGAGCCTGCCTTTCTTAGATGTTTGGCCTTTTGATATAATTTAGCATGGTCAACATTTCGTTCAGATTTGTATTATTCAACCCCCTCCTGACCCCCTCCCCCCCAAAAAAAAAACAGTAAGAAACGTATCTGGCTCTTTGAGCTTTCACTTCTAATGTAAAATCTCTGGTGAATGAGCCTATGAACAAATAGAACCTGCACCGAAATTATGTTCTGCTACTTGGGTCAAACAGCCTTCAAAGAGTTTCCATAAGTTTCCCCTATGTTTTCTAACAATGTGCCTACTTCATACAGTTTCTTCTGAGTGTGACTCCTCTGTGTCCTGCTCTGATTCTGCCTCTCCTCCCCTGGTCTGGGTCAAACGTGGATTCTGGTTCCTAGCAGATCAGCAGTGTAGGTGGGGCAGGGCCTGGGTCTCAACTTTGCCACTCGGTGCTGTGGACACACCTGAGCTGACCAAACTCAGGGAGGCTGGCCCACCCATTCACTAAACTTACAAGAAAATGGAATTTGTACACCAAGTCCTACCACCTTGCTAATTTTTAGTGAGAAATTTAGCCATCTGGGAAACTAGACACTAGCGTTCACCTGTTAAGTAAATTCATCCTTTCTTTTCCTGAAAGGAGAAGTTTAAGGAAAGCCGATTTATGAGAAAGTTGCTTGGTGAGCCTAGAACAAGTCAGACAAAGCTCAGTTCAAATCCAGCATTACTGGCCATGTGCACATGAACTTGTTGCTTAACCTCTCTGAACTGAGATGCCTCATGTTTTAAAAAATCCTTTCACTGATAGTTACAGATCGCCTGTCATATGTGATAATTACAGGTCCTGGGCACACAATAGTGAACAAAATAGACATACATTGCTCCCTCATGGCACTTAGTCCAGTGGGGGAGACAGACATTAAACAAACACGGCAATTAGTGTATAATGGCAAATATAGTAGTAAGTGCTATGAAGCAGAAGAATGGGAGAGAACACCAGCTGGGTGTGGGACCTAAATTAGGCTGGGGTGGGGGGAGGTTTAGAAGCTACTCGAAGGGTGTGACACTTGAGCCGAGGACGTGAAAGATGCTGGTCAGAGGAAAGGGAAGAGAGTCCCAGGCAGAGCAAACAGTCCATGCATGGTTCTGAGCCGGGTTACAGGAGAGGGGCAGAAGGCCAGCTCGTGTGGAGTGTGTGGTGGGCGAGAGCACTGTGGCGCTGCAGTAGGAGGTTCAGAGCCAGCCAGGCTGGGCCTTGGGAGGACTTCTGCCCTGAGTCTCCAGAGCAGCGGTACGTCAGTTAGGATCTGCTGCAGCTGGAGATCGCAGAGCAGTCCTTGAATGGCAGCGGTCTAAACCAAGAGAAAGTCACTTGGTCCTTGGGAAGAAGTTTGTAAGCAGTAGGAGAGCTGGGTGGGAGCCATCTAGGGTGGGCACGGCCGCCCCAGGATGTCGTGGGAACTGAGGCTCCTCTCTGCTCTGTTCTGTCAACCCCAGCAAGAGCAATGACTGACCCTGAGTGCAACATCGTGAGTAGAAGAACTGAAATAATGACAGTGTTCTCACACATCAGACGGCTACATCTTAGTTGTATGCAGTGGACTCCACAGATAATGTCTAGAGCTGAAAATAAAAAATACTATCTATACTTATATTTCTGTGTCATCTGTCTGTTCATCTATCCATCTGTCCATCCATCCATCCACCCATTCATCTGTCCATCTATCTTTCATTCGTCTGTTTATTTGTAGAGGTTGCTACCAGAAGTAAGGGACAAGAACTGCACGTTCGTAGTCGTTGGGTGGAAGATGGGGAAATGGGACTGGTCTCTGGCTTCTCCAGCCCTGGCATCCTGGAGCCTGCCCATGGTGAGCTTCCTCTAAATTTCCGTTGCTGCTCACTCATTTGGGTTTGACTTCGAACCAGCCTACAGAGAGACCCAGCTCCCTCAGCTTTCGGAAATGCCTATTGGAGGTTGGTTTGTATCCCATTCAACCTGGCAGATTTGAGCCCCATTGTTAAATTGCTAAGACTGAGGGAACTCAGCCAGATGGGAGTGTCTGTCAGGAGGCTGTGGTTGGGTGGCTGGAGCCAGCTTTTGGTAGGGGTTGATTGCTGACACCCAAAGGTCCTGGACCCATGAGGCACTGTCCTCAAACCTCAGAGCTGATGTGGTTCAGAGATGGCAGTTTCCTATTATTTCCAAAGGGCTTCGAGGGGCAGCAGCTACCAGGCCCTGAGCCTCAGGGGACAGCCCACACATGAGGGTGACCCTGGCAGTGCACACCGGATGGTAGCATCCCAACAGGATAGGATTGTATGGATTCCTGGGCTGAGGTGATGGTCTGGTCAGCTCCTCTGGCTGCTGGTTTTCAACAATTTCAGCAGTGCCTCCAGGCCCGCAACGGGCCACATGCTTGTGGACCAGACCGCCTGGCACTTCTTTCTCTCTTCTCTTCCCTTCTCTTCTCTTCTCTTCTCTTCTCTTCTCTTCTCTTCTCTTCTCTTCTCTTCTCTTCTCTTCTTTTCTTTTCTTTCTTTCTTTCTTTCTTTCTTTCTTTCTTTCTTTCTTCCTTTCCTTTCCTTTCCCTTTCTTTTTTTTCTTTTTTCTTTGTGAGAAAGCTCAATAATCAGAGGCTGTATGACATTTAAGGATTTAACACTGGCTGTATACAGAAGGGAAAGCCTTTCAATTAGAAATACTTCACTCGTTAACATGGCAACACTGAGCAGCATGCCATATCGACATTCAAAAATCATCAGAATTAAAAAATAAAAAAATAAAAATAAAAATCAGCAAAAATAGTGCTGCCCTTGTGTCCGCTGGTTTCCTGTGCACCCTGTTTCAGTTCCTCTTGGATGATGTTTATCAGCAGAGGGAAACCTGATGCTTTAGCTGAAATCTGGCAGCCCAGGAAAGTGCACCAACTGCTCCAAAGTATCCCTCACGCTGGAGAAACAATGCTTCCACTGATCTTTTGACCAGTGATCTGGTGCGCATGCCAACAGTTTCATCGAGAGAGGATGGACTCTTAGAAAATGTCCAACAAAGGCGGCTCTGTTCGTTTGCTCACAAACGGCACACATTTTTGCCACAGGACCGATGTGACTGGTGATGGCGGCAACAGGAGCACCTGCCAGGTCTTTGTTACTAACTGATTCTCACTTCTGCTTCTGAATCCTATTGCCAGAACTTGCTGCCACGGCCCAACCTGGCAGACCGAGTCTCTTATACTCTCCTTGTGAATAGCACAAATGAGCTTGTCAGTTGGGGTGCAGTTGCCTGTGGGTGCCATTCCAAGAGCCCCTTCAACACTTTCACAGCTAGTGGATGAACTATATGGGCCCAGAAAGGTATCCCCTCCAAGGCTGGTCCCAGCTGCATGTTTGTAGCCGTCTCTGGAAAGGATGGCTGGAATACTGACTCCCGAGCCAGGGTCTAAGATCAGCAGTGGGTAGGGGTTGTTGTCCAGGTCAAAAGGCGTCTCTTGATGTCGCTCAGGTTCTGAGCCCTCAGCAAAACAACAGCCCTCTGCTTGTCCATGACACAGACAGAATCTGCATGCAGCACACCCTTCACAGGACGGTCAAGGTCATCTATCTGCATATGGAGGTTTCTAATTGTGCGGAAATCTTTTTTTCAAATCTGTAAGCATCACCTCCTGTAACACATAACACCATGTGTCATGTTGAGAAGTTTTTTTTTAATCCCATTTGGATAAAAGTAGGCAGGTCCTGGTTTGGAAATCTGATAAAGTGCAGCTTCCCTCTCCAGCCAGAAAGTACTAAATCCTCAGGTCAAGGTATCCCTCCCGAATACCAGCAGATCCATACACCACAGTAGAAGTCAGACATTTCCAGATGGTTTCCAAGCTCTCAACTTCTGTTTCTCCTCTGCTGGGAGAGCAGTAGGTTCAAGATATGAGTGCTTTACTGGAGTTCCCCCACTGTCCGTGCCAAACCACCAGAAAGATGATTTCTTGGCATCCCTGATCCTCATGGCAACAGCCTGAGGGGGTGGGTAGCCTGGGGTTCGGTGTACAGAGGGTGGTGGCAGTTCTGGAGGTGGCTGGGCCTGGCCAGGAGGGGCAGGCTAGGGCAGGGCAGTGGCACCTGAGGCAAGGCTGGCCGAGGGGGTGCCCTGCCCCCAAGGGGTGGCCAGGACCAAGTGAGCTGGGGCAGGCCATTGGCCTTGCTGCTCTGGTGCCACCCCCACTCCCACAGCTGTTCCAAACAAAAGGCCTGTGTCCCCCAGCTACTGCTGCAGCCCTGACTAACACTTCCAATCAAATGAAACACCCTGGTTTCACACTAAATCTCATTGATCCCACACCCCACCCCTCCTGCCCATGAGAGTTCTCATTGGAACAGCCTGTGGACAAACCCAGAGTTCTCTCTCCCACTCCCCTGAAACAAGCAGAGGCATCGTATCCACGATCTCAGGGAGTCTGACCAGAGAACACAATTCACAGCCATCATGTCTAAGTGTGGGCCCCAGAGTCCGTCCTGCTTGCCAAGCTGCAGGTGAAGTGGACCCATGGGGTGGACAGTGGACAGCTCAAGTGTCATCTTGGATCTCCTAAATATGAATGTGAGCACAGCGGCCCATGCTCCTCCCTCAGCCTGTTCCACTTCTCCATGGTGCTCCATTTGTGATGCTGACCTCCCCAGGACACCCCTCCGCAGAGGGCAGGTGTGGGGAAGTAGTGACCAGTACCAACCTCATGGGGCTCTTACGAGGGTTATTCAAGATACTGCAGGTAAAGCTCTCAGCGCAGCCTGGCATACACCAAGCTCTCAAAGGTGCCATAGCTATCACTGTCTCCTAGAACTACAGGCCCCATCTCGGGGCCCACTCACACACTGCTGTTCTCCAAGTTGGGAGATGCCAGTGTTTCTCCCCTCACTCAAGTTGAGTGGCTAGGATGATGACTTTCAGAGGTGGGGATTTCTCTCTCCCCCATCCCTGAAAGTCCTCTTCCCAGCTCTCATCTTGCGTGGAATAGCACGGTCTCCCAACCCACGAGCTGGCCAGCGGTGACCTCCTGCATTGCACCAGGTTCTCCACAAACCACCACTGTCACAGAACTGAAGGGGATTGGATATGACCTTTGGAAAAATGAAACTTGCTTCTACAGGCACAGTGGGGTGGAAAGGATGGTTTCGGCACGAGTCGCGGCCTATGCTGGCAGGTTGCACAGGAAGAGCAGTCAGCCCCAGTCAGAGGAGGGTCAGAGATGAGCCCGGGGCCTCCCAGTTGGCAGCGCAGCACTATCAGTGGAATCCCAGCTGTGCAGAGGGAGGTAAGGTACGCCTGGACAGTTTCAGTGTCGAGATATGACACTCAGGGGTGTCCATTTTTGTTCTTCCTAAAATTGTATTTAATTTGTGGCTCCCCACGTGTCAGCGCCTTCCCCATGGACACAGCGGGGGCCACGCCAGACCACTTCTCAATAGGGAGAGAAGGTGGAACAATCAAAGAATTATTTTTGCCCGTCTAAATAACCAGCTTATCAGCTGTGACTCGTTGTCAGCCTCTGGGCTGACAAGGCCATGGAAATCCAAATTAATAGTCTCATAGCCCTTGCCTGTGGCTGGAGTCAAACCGTGCACCTCAGATGGAGGACAGAGCTTTTGATCTGAGAGCCACGAATGGTATCTTTGAACCCAGTGGGATGACGTGAATTAAGAACGACTTTGGTTTGTAGAACATCTTAACCTGGATCCAATGGAAAAGGGAAATCTCAACCTCTCATGATATAAAAAGCTAATACGAGATGGGGAGGCAAGAAGGGTAGGAGGTAAAATAACAAGGGAAATACTCTTCGCAAAGTAGCGACCAGTTAAATACTTGGAAACGGTGGTCTCCTATCTGCTTGGGGAAAACTGCCCCTGCCTGGTGGCCTTAGGCCCTCCTGGCTGTCGGACCAGGGGTCCTTATGTGACCAGCCCTTTCTTGTTGGCTGGGAGAGATGAGCCCCAGACCCACTCTTCCGTGTTGTTTTGGGTAATGGCCATTCATGCCCATCTGTTCTCAGTGGACAGAGAGGCTCGAGGGGTGGACTGGATCAGGCCAGGCTCTTGGGTAGTCACACTAGGCAGTGCATGGCAATGGTGCTGGACCTTCTGGGTACTGGAAAGAATAACAAGGTCATGTTCACGGAACTTGACCAGGGAGGAGACTCTCTCTTTGGCTAGTGCTTGGGCACATGAATCAGTGCAATGCCAGAGACCTGGCCCATGAGGAGCCAGGCAATGAGTGCAGGCAAGACTGTGAGAAGAAGGTGGGTTGCTGAGCAGTCCTTCCGACAGTGGCGGCCTGTGACCACCCCGAATGTTTCCCTCACCACTTGTAACAACAAACTCAAAGCCAGGCAAGGAGGGTTCTTTCCCACTCCTTGGCCAAGAAATCCTCTGAAACAGGAGGTGTCCCCAAAGCACTAAAACCAAAAACAGGTACTGGTAGCCTCTGATGGATGGAGTACCTTTGGGACAGACAGAGCAGCCTCTTCATTATAAATCCCTCTAACTGCTCTTTTGCCTTGATTGGAAGGCAAGCATGTATAAACACACACGCACACGCACACGCGCACACACACAGAGTTTTTGTCTCCCTCTGCCCCTCCATGGAGTGAGGAGGGTGGCAAAGTGTGTATTTCTGCCCAAGAAAGCCAATGGTGAAAAAGCTGGTATAATCCAAGCCCCTTTTGTAAAATGAATAGTATTAAACAGTATTCACTTAAGGAAAGAAAAACAAAAAACATCTGGACAAAAATACCACAAATTCCACGGCGGTCATCTCCAGAAAGTTCAGATGACAGGGATTTTTAACTTCCTGTGTTTTGTATGTCTCTGTAATGTTTCAATGCTTAACAAAGCATGTGTAATGTTTTGGTCATCAGAATGGTGGACAAAAAGTTTTTCAAACAGAACAGCAAGCACGTGCGGGTCGCTCCACACGTCGTTTCCAGGAAGAGTTTGTGAGTCATAAGGGTTTCGTCCTGCATGTGTGGGTTTAATTATTAAAGATACATCGTCAGTCCTCTCCAACAAGTTTTAATGTTTTGTTTGAGAACCGAGATACCGAACACTTACTTTGCACAAGGTGGCTTAAGTGTCAGTTACAGAGAAAAATGGAACAAGAGGGCAAATGATGTGATTTTGTTTTGTGTGCAGGACGGTAGTTGATGCTTAGACCAGAAGCGTTTTACTCTCTGTGGCAGCTGCATGGCTTCTGTCATCTTCAAGCTCAGGAAAATAGACTCGGGAGAAAGGGAGGCTGGAAAAGGAGTGAGGTGAAAGGTGAAAACATCTGGTCTAAAACACTGGGTGGCTCTGATGGCAGGGGAAAAGGAGGCTGCACAGGAGGGCTGTGGGAAGGGGAGGACAATCAGGGTGGGCTTCCTGGAAGGGGTAGGAATGTTTGGGAGCAGGGGACAGTAAAGAGGAGGGCATCTGAGAGGAGGAAGGCAGATTAAGTAAGAGGGTAGGAGAGCTCATTGGCCCAGGCCTAGGGTGGGGCCCACTTGCCCCGTTCCTCTTTTTCCTGAGAGAAGTAGGGGCCCCGCCTACTTCTCTGACGCTCTGGGCTTCTGAAGCTTCTCTGGGCTCTGACGGAGCTGCCCGGGCAGCCCAATCTAGTCCAACTCTGAACTCTTCCTAGCAAGTTCCGCTGATGTGAGAAGGCAGACCAAAGGGCAGGGAGGTTGGATCCAGCTTGTCTTCCTGGAAACCCAGGCTCCCTGACGTGCCGGAGAGCGACTTGTTTACCACAAATACGTGAGTAGGCAGAGGCGCCTGCCCCGCTCTGGGCAGCGGTGTGTCTGTGTGGGTGTGGGGAGCAGGGCTGCCCCAGGCTCCACCCTTGTGTGTGCGTTCTCTCATGTTCCTGCTCTTGTGCCCATGTGGCGGTACACACCTTTGGGCCTGGGAGCTTCCCCAGGCTGGGGTTCGAATCGTGTAGGTCACTCCCCTCAGGAAAGAAAAAGAGAGGGGACAGGAATGGAGAGAGATGGGGCCTTAGGGCTCTTATTCACAACCACAGCAACAACAAACTTGGCTCTTGGAATTGAAAAGCCGAGGGCTAGGGCTAGCTTCAGGAACAGCTGGACACAGGGACTGGAGGGAAGTCTTCAGGATGTAGCGTCTCATCTTTCAGAGGTGGGACAGTACAATACAGTGAAGAAGTCATGTAAGGGCAATGGTTTTAAGCAATAGTGCTGTGGAGAGCATGAAAGCCAGGGCCCCCCTTCAGGACAATATACCTGTGCCAGGTACACACCCCTGCCATATAGAGTTAGGTCCTGTCTATCCCTGTGTAGTGGGCAGAATTGCCCCGTTTCTTCCTGGCCTCACAGATTTACGAGAACTTGCCTCTCACAGGCTCATCAGTGAGTGCGGGAAGGGACAACTCCCTCTGTCACTGGGAAGTCCCTCTCCAGCCCCCCAACATGGTGTGGGTTGAGCTCCGGGGTCATATAAACTGTGCCGGGTGTCTGGGCCCCCTGCCAGCCCCTGGCCAGCCCTCTCCCTTCTCCAGGCCCCTCCCTGGGTCCTGCCTGGCCTTCCCCTTTCAGCTCTGGGCCCTGATTTTGTCTTGCAGCTGGAAGGTCTGGCTCATGGAGGACGACACACCAAGACCTGAGGAGTCCATCTCTCTCGCATCTGTGTCCAATGCTCTGGATGACACAGGGGTTGAGCTCTTGGAAAGCCTGGTCTGTCTCCTTCCCCACCCCTATCTTGGCCCTCTAGTGGGAGAGGCCTTTGTTCACCCACTTCCTACACTCCACTCTCCCCTCTTCACTTAGCCAGTTGGGACTGGCACCCCCTCTCCTCCGTGTGTTGGCCTCCTCAGCACAGGGCAGCCCCTTATGGCACCACTGAACCCACAACGTGCCCGCATGGCCCACCCTAGTCAGAAAGGGCCATGAAGGCCTCAACCAGTATGAGCCATTCGAGCTGTGATTTAAAGTCTGAGAAGGAGGAACCAACCTTGTTGGGGGGAGGGGCGGGGGTCTCTGTGGAAGTCTCAGACTTTGAGGCGCCTGTAAGCGTGTCCTCGCTCTGCCATGGCCAGGTGGGCCAGCCACCTGGAACTCACGGAGCCTAAGAGGACATCCCTGAGAACACCCGTTTCCCTTCACTGCACTGCACAACCCGGGGGGCGCCTCTCCCACTGTAATCTGCACGTCATAACGTAACTCCACAGATGGGGCCATTGGTGTCCTGGGGCTGTGTGGCCAGGCGGCCACAGCCCAGGCACAGCGGAGCCCTCATGCTGACCAGGTGCTCCTTGAGGGCAGCATGTGTCCAGCATGGAGCCCAGCAGGAAGTAGGTGCTAAGTGCATGCTCTGCAGAATTTCAACTGCCCTCTAGTTACTTCCTGTGAGAAAGCCCAGGCCCCACCGTAGCCTACTCCTGCCTGGGGGCATGCTGGTGGCAGCCAGGGCCTCTCCCCGCCCTGCCCCGGGCCCCCAGCTCTGGTTCTCCCTTGGGGCAGCAGATGCACTGTGGTCACTCTCTGGTGGCTTTAGGAGGAAGGCGGGACCCCTGGCAGCAACTTGAGCCCTGCAGATGGGAGGGACAGTTGGAGCACAGCTGGCCAGAGGCCCTCCTCAGGATGGTAGGTGGTCTCCAGGAGGGGACGTGGGCTGGCTTAGGGAAGGGACAAACCTGGGGAGCAGGGGTGTTGGGGGAAGGAGAAAGCATGCTTCTGCCAGTGAATGCACTCTGCTGGCCTCTTCCTCAGGTGAGCCAGGCTAGAGGTTCCCGACCTGCTTTGAAGCAGCCAGAGTGAAATCCCATGGGAAACCCCAAAATGTGTTGTGGGGCTGCTCTGGTTGAAGTTGGATGAGGTCCCCAAACCAGACTGGCCCTCCTCTCAAACTCCCCATTCACATTCTACCAAACACAGTCTCCAGGCACCTTGGGGAACATGGAGGCTTAGTTTGAAAACCCCTGGACTTGGCCAGGCCCCTGTTCTCACACGAGAAGGCTGAAGCCCAGAGAGGGAAAGGGATGGGCCAGGTCACACAGCAGCACATCGGAGCCTGGAACTCAGCCCCCCAATGCCTAAGCCCGCTGGGGTCCTCACCAGCCAGTCCTGAGTTGAAGGGATCATGAGGGTCGGGGGGTGGATTCTATCTGCCTGCTTTGAGGGACAGAGTGAGGAAGATGCACTGGGGAGGTGGGAGGTAGGGGCAGAGAGAGGGGAGAGAGGGTCTTTAAAACTGCCACTGATGCCTGATGAACTCTGCCTGAGCATCTCCTATGTGTTCAGCCTGGGGGACCCCAAAGTCCAGCCTTCACTGCAGGGATAAGCCAGTGACCCAACGGCCAGGCAAGAATGGGCATTGTCAGGGGGCCTGGGAGGCAGTGGGGCCACCGCTGCTGGGTGCAGGGCGGGCTGTTCATGTGTCCTCTTAGGGAAGAGCTGCTGACTCAATGACAAGTGTCCTGGGTTCCAGAGGAGTAATTGCAGAGCTGGGAGCCTCCCCACCTTGCTCCACAGACAGGTGGCAATGTGACGGGGAGGGGAGACAGCCAGCAGGGAGTGCATCTGTCAGGCAGAGGCACAGAGTGGCAGGAAGGTATGGGTGGTCTGAGCCTTTCCTCTGTTTGCTCTGGGCTGGGGTTGCTCTTCAGTCCTGTGCGATGTCACGGCCAAGGCCAGTGCCTGGCTCACCCCATGTTGCCCTTTCACTGGGCGGCTTCCACCTGGAGGCGGTGAGGATCCCCATGGGGACGGGAGTCTGGAGGCCACTTGTGGAGGCCCTCTGGTCCCTTCTCCCCAGGAGGCTGCTGCAGCCAGCCCTGAGAGCAAGGGACTTCTACAGGGAGCACGCACAGCTGTTTCGATGGATCTGCATAGGCCTGCTCTGCACCGGTGAGCCCAGCGCCTCCCACCCCACTGCCCATTTCAGCCCCCTCCACCCCAGCCATCCATGTCTCAGGGCAGGGTCATCAGAATGAAGGCAGACTACACCTTGTTCCCAGGGCACTGTGACCAGTAAGGGAGAGGGTAACAGCTAGTACCACATAGTGCAGCAAGCTATCTGAGAGCACCGAGGAGGGATAGTGGTGATCAGGGAGGACTTCCAGGAGAAGGTGACATATGAGTCTCACAGGCTGAGCAGGAGTTAGCTAGGTAGAGAGGAAGGATGACAAGGAGTGAGAAGGCACTCCATGCAGAGGCCCCAGGAGCAAAGGTAAAAGCAGGCAGGGTGTGGGCAGGGCACTGATCAACAGTCTAGTGTGGCTGGAGGGTAGTAGCGGTTCTGGAGGGTGAGCCTGGATGGATAGGAAAGGGCTGGTATTGTGCTGATGCAAGAATGGCCAAACCTGTAGAGAACTTTTATAATAATTTATTTCAAACAAACAGAGGCTACACCTGGTAGCAAGATCTCAACAGACTAAGAAAAATACTTCTGAGAACAACAATTTGCAGTTTGTTTGATGCATTTGGGATTAAAGGTGGGAGAAAGCCAAGTGGGGACCCTCCAACTAGTGTCCTCCAACCAGTCTGGCCGCAGAGGGGGCGGGGGTAGGGTTTACACTTACGATGTTTCATCCCACATTTTTTATCCAATGGAAAGGCGCCAAGTCCTTTCTGTCCTCCCAGAGCCATGGCTTTGGAAATTTGTAAGCCAGGCAGAGCTCTTTCCCTCTCTGTGATCCACTGTCATACTCCTTTCTTGAGGTGTGGCGCAGACTGGCTTAGCTCCTCGAAGGGAAGAAGGACAAAGGGGGGAAGGGGACTCCAGGAAGAAAATGGTCCCTGATTAGTATTTCAGCATGGGACCTGGTCACATACGCATGCACTGGGTCCTCCGTGGGACCCAGCGAGCTCTGGGGCAGACAAAGCATGCCTTTGATGCTTAAAAAGTCCCTGCTGTGCAGCTTCTTCCTCACACATCCCCCTCACGTTTCGCCCGCGCTTGATGCTTTGCAAAGCCCTTTCACACACGCCCTGTCCACTCCAACACAGCCCTCCAACACAGGAGGGGCGACTGTTCTCATTTTCAGGTGTGGGAACTGAGGCTTAGAAGGTCTGGGTGACATTTCTGCCCTCTGAGTTCTGGGTGGAGCGGGTAGAGCCTGAGGATGGAGCTGCAGGAGCCTGCGGAGGCTGGCGTCTCCATCACAGACCCCCTTCCCTGTCCCTGCCCCCCTCCTCCCAGCATTCACTGCCTTCCTGCTGACTGCCTGCATCCTGGATTTCCGGAGGGCCCTGGCCCTGTTTGTCCTCACCTGTGTGGCCCTGGTCTTCCTAGCCCACAGCCTGGGGAAGAGGCTGCTGGGACCACGGCTGCTGAGGTGTGTCAAGCCTCTGAGGAATACCCACCTGAACCTCTGGTTTAAGAGGTGAGTGAGCTCACAGCCCCCAGGTGGGGTGGGGTGGGAAGGAGTAGGGCACATTGCCTGAAGGCTTCTGAGACAGCTCTGGGGTCACAGCCAGGGCCGAGTTAGGGGAGCCTCCGCCTACCCCACCAGACAGTTCCTATACCCCTGGGACCGTTGTCCCACCCTGCTTGCCTTTTGGAAGCCTCAGGACAGGTGTTGCTGGGTAGCTTCACAGGCGGCAGCAGTCTTTGTGGAGATTTGCCAGTTCCCATCTGGTTCTCCGCCCCATTCGCTGCAGGTCACTATGACAGCAGAGAATGAGACTCAGTGGTTTCCTTTAAAAAAAAAACAAAAAACATTTTATTTATTTATCTTTAGAGGGGAAGGGAAGGAAAGAGGGAGAGAAATATCAATGTATGGTTGCCTCTCATGCATCCCTTGCCGGGAACTGGCCCGCAACCCAGGCATGTGCCCTGACTGGGAATCGAACTGCGATTCCTTGGTTCACAGGCCCGCACTCAATCCACTGAGCTACACCAGCCAGGGCTTCAGCGGTTTCCTAAATTATGAGATCCCATCCCATCCCAGCAGGGAGGGCCCCTATCAGTGCCTCCCATCTGACCCCCCCAGAGTCTGAGTCAGCAGGCTGGACTGGGGTCCAGGTGTCACTGTGTAAGAGTCTTCACTGTCACCACTCTTAGTGAACATTGCACTGGAGGTTCTAGCTTGTGCACTCAGGTGAGAAAGAGAAGTTAAAAGATGTGTGGATTGGAAAGGAAGGAGTAAAGCTACCTTTATTCACAGATAATGTGATGCGTAGAGAATTCTGTAGAGAACTAATGAGAGGATTTGACAAGGTTGTGGGGTATAAGATCAACATACAAAAAACAATTGTATTTCCATCTACTAACAGCAATCGTAAGTTTAAATTATAAATACTATTTAGAATAGCGTAACATATGAAATACTTAAGGATAAATCTGACAAAAGACCTGCAAACCTGTGCAGTGAAAACCACACAACATTGTTGAGAGAAATGAAAGAAGACCTCACATAAATGGAGTGAATTGCCACATTCACAAATCAAAAGACCCGTATTGTCAATATATCAGTTCTCCTCCAATAATCTATAGATTCAAATAACATCTCAATCAAAATTAGAGCAGGCTTTTGGGGTGGAAGTCTAAAAATCATGTGTTGAATAGAAATGCAAAGAACCTAGAATAGCCAGAACGACTTTGGAAAAGATGAACAAAGTTGATGAACCTATATCGCCTGTTTTTAAGACTTGTTATGAAACGACAGTAACAGAGACAGTGTGCTCTTGGCATCAAAACAGACAAATAGATTAATGGAAGAGAATAAAGGGCCCAGAAATAGATCTGTGTATATATGGTTAATTGATTTTTGACAAGGGTACTAAGGCAATTCAGCGAATAAATAATTATCATCTCAACAAAATCTGCTAGAATAATGGGATATCCACAGGCAGAAGACACATTTGGACAGAGATTTAATAAAAAGAGATATGTAAGTGTAAATAAACAAAAGGTAAAATGCTCAACATCCTTAGTCATTAGGGAATGCAAATTAAAACCCAAAGAGATACAACTGTCTTCCCAGGAGAATGGCTAAGACTCGAAAGCTTGACCGTGCCAAGTGTTGGCAAAGATGTGGAGGAACTGAAACTCTTATATATGGCGGGTGGGAAGGTAAAATTGTACAATCACTTTGGGAAACAGTTTGGCAGTCTCCTAAAAAGTTAGACCCACCATATGACTCACCCATTCCATTTATAGTATTTACTCAAGAGAAATGAAACCAAATATATCCCTGCCAAGACTTACATATGACTGTGTAGATGTTCGTAGCTGCTTTGTCTATAATAGCCAAAACCTGGAGACAACCTAAATGTTTATTCACAGGTGAATGGAATCTTACTCAGCAGGGAAAAGGAAGGAGCGATCGATGTGTGCAAAAATATAGATGAATCTCAAAACCATTATGCTGAGTCCAGGAAGTCAGGCAAAAAAGAATATGTGCTGTATGGCTCTATCCATATAAAATTCCAGAAAATAAAGACTCATCTGGTAACAGAAAACAGATCAGTTGTTTCCTGGGGACAAGGAGGCAGGCGAGGTGCTAAGCTCCGTACATGCACCCCCTTATTTATGCCTCTCCCAACCCTGAGAAATGGGGAGTCTTTGGCTTCCTTTTCTCAGTGAGGAGATTAGACTCAGAGAGGCTAGGTCATTTGCCTGAAGTCACACAACTTGCTCTCTCTCTTCCCACCAGCCCTGCATGTGCTTTCCCTGGGGCCCAAGGGGCTATGGTGTGGGGTGGGGGTGATACCAAGGGCTATGTCTTTCTGCCCTTCCCCTGCAGGGGTCTAGCCATCACTGCTGTCTTGGGCCTGGTCCTATGGCTAATTCTGGACACCTCCCAGCGGCCTGAGCAGCTGGTGTCCTTTGCAGGAATCTGCGTGTTCGTCAGCATCCTCTTCGCCTGTTCAAAGCACCATCACGCGGTCAGTGCTTAGTTGTCAGGCCCAGAGTGGGCCGCGCTCCTTCTCCCCCTCTGCCTCCTTGGTGAGACAACCACCCCACTGTGAGTACCCCTCCTGGTTTCACAGTGTGGCTAACACCTTCCCCCAGGCTGCAGCCAAGCCTCCAGGCATCCTGATGCACACCTGAGTTTGGAATCAAACCACTGAGGAATTGCCACTAAGGAATCATGAAATGCTGAGAGGAGTCCAGCTCCCCTCTGCTGGAGTAGGGCCATGGACAGAGTGGGGTTAGGTCAGCTGGGGACCCTGCCTATGGAGGAAGGATACGGGGCAAGGGCCCAGGCAGACCCTGAGGCCACAATTCTGCCCACCAAGTGATGACCCAGGGTGCAGGGCCACAGCATGCTCAAGGCTGTGGGGTCTTACTTGGGTCCTCAGCCAAACCTTGCCCACCCCTGCCCAGTGCCCTAGGCTCATTGCTGCCAAGAGTGTGGCCTGTTGTGAGCTCCAGGGAGGCTGTGACCACTCTCAGTAGGTCCAGACCTCTGTCTAGGCCCAGCCCCATCCTACAGGCACACCAAAGCCCCTGGAACCCCTCAGAGAAGCCCCCACCCTCTGCTCTCACCCCACCCTGCCCCCAGGAGCTGACCTCACCATGACCTTCCTGTGTCGGTGGCAGGTGTCTTGGAGGGCTGTGTCCTGGGGCCTCGGGCTACAGTTTGTGCTTGGACTGCTTGTCATCAGAACAGAGCCTGGATTTATTGCATTCCAGTGGCTGGGCAAGCAGATCCAGGTGTGTCCGTGGGCCCAGCTGCCTGGGGTGTCTCGGGTTGCCAGGGAATGGAGGAGAAGCCACTGTACCTGGGGAAGGTGGGCAGTGAGGGATTGGGACTGGGATGGCTGGTGGGTGGTGGGCCCCAGACCAGGGGGCAGCTGCGGGATGGGCCTGTGCAGCTGCAACTCCCCTCAGGCCCAGCACCACCTGCCCAGGTCCCCTCAGAGGCTGGGGCAGATGCAGGAGAGGCCTCAGCACAGGGGGCATCTCCGGGCTCCTGGGTTCTCCGAGTTCTCCAGTGACGTGGACCTTACTGTAGTTTCAAGTGCTTTAAAAATTACAAGTGATTTACTTTGTTTATGTGTGTGCTTAACATTCAGTTTGTTGAAGTCACACTTTTGTAATTCCATTGTTTTATTGTAGCGAACACGCCCAACACAACCGTTCCCATTTTCACCATTCTTTTTTTCTTTTTTTTAAATTATATTTTATTGATTATGCTATTACAGTTGTCCCATTTTCCCCTTCATTACCCTCCACCCTGCACACCCCCTCTCACCCACATTCACCCCTTTAGTTCATGCCCATGTGTCATACGTTCTTTAGCTTCTACTTTTCCCACACTATTCTTGCCCTCCCCCTGTCTATTTTCTACCTACCATCTATGCTACTTGTTCTATGTACCTTGTCCCCCTCTCTCCTCTTCCCACTCCCCTATTGCTAACCCTCCATGTGATCTCCAATTCTGTGTTTCTGCTCCTGTTGTAGTGGTTTGCTTAGTTGGCTTTTGCTTTAGGTCTGGTTGTTAATACCTGTGAGTTTGCTGTCTTTTTACTGTTCATATTTTTTATCTTCTTTTTCTTAGATAAGTCCCGTTAACATTTCATATAATAAGGGCTTGGTGATGATAAACTCCTTTAACTTGACCTTATCTGAGAAGCACTTTATCTGCCCTTCCATTCTAAATGACAGCTTTGCTGGATAGAGCAATCTTGGATGTAGGTCTTTGATTTTCATGACTTGGAATACCTCTTTCCAGCCTCTTCTTGCCTGTAAGGTCTCTTTTGAGAAATCCGCTGACAGTCTGATGGGAACTCCTTTGTAGGTGACTGTCCCCTTATCCCTTGCTGCTTCTAGAATTCTCTCCTTC